>JAQZBX010057995.1:0-17845 GCA_029593785.1 Cabassous unicinctus
CCCACACTTTCCTTCATTGCCATTGTACTGATAGCAACAGTGTTTTCTGGAGTCACGTATTTACACTACACTTTTCTGCTTACCTCTGAGCACCCCCCTGCATGCCCTCCACCCATACACTCTTCCTCCCAGACACACTTCCACTCCCTGCCTCTACACACCCACACAAATGGTTGCAGATAGTTTCAGATTTGCAGTGCAAGGGAAATGAGCATCACATAACTTCTTTCTTTCTTTCTTTTTAAAAAATATTTCATGGTCCATTCATCATTCTGTACAATTAGACAAATGAAAAGACATCTTTGTTTCAACTTGATTTGCAAATCGTTTTGTGTATGGCAACAAGGAAAAAAAACGTGGTACCTTTGGGCAACATCGGATTGATCAGGAAATTCCTCCTGCTATGATGTGTGGGTGGGGAAAACATGGGTGACGTGATCCAGATGCACGGGCTGCCCTTCGCCAGTAATGCAGATGTCTTTTATATGCACATGCCCAGATGGTGACCCTTCTGGCATCATTAATGCTTTCCAGATGCCAAGTTTCCTCCTTTGCATGCATGCGTCTCGATTTCACATATTTCATGTGTTTATTTATGAGGCACAACATTCCTACATTTCATAGGTAGCAGTTACTATTAAAAATGAGAAGTTTTAACTGCTCTGGAAATTGATAAAGAATCTTTAAAATTGCTATGAAATATGGCCTTCATTTCAAAATTACTTCTCATACAATTATTGAATTTATAATGCAAATGTCTGCCCTTTCCCCTTGCCTGTTGAGAAAATATGGTGCTGGGTTTACACTTCAAGGTTAACTAATAAATTAAATATTTGCATACATAATATATAATGAGGTTTTGCTTCCATTTCGTTTCTGATCCCCAAAGCCCATTTTAGAAAGCAGTATGTCTATACACTGAACATTGTTAGTCACTGATAATTAAATCCAGGCATCAACTAAGAGAAATTTGGGATTTTCTAGAAATGGTTCATACTCATAGATCCACAGGGAGAGAACTAGTTTTATAAAAAAGAAAATCCACCATAGATTCAAGCTGTTATAGATTGTAACTCGAAGGATTTAAGGAAATGTATCAGCCATATAAACTTTGACTTATGATCTAAAGTATAAAATATAAGAGAATGATAGTTTCACTCTGAATGAAAAGAAACTGATTCTTAACTTTTTATTCAAAAAATTTCAGCATTTTTATGGGAGAATTTTTTAAATGAATCAAATTCTTAAAACAGAAAGATGAAAAATGCGTAACAGATGATCAGATTTTAAAAGGTGGAATTCATGTCCATTTCCTTCTTAAAACCAGAAGTAGTGGACTAAGAAAAGTCAGCAAGTGTATTATTTATAATAGATAACTATATCCATAATCAGCTGTAGGAAATAAATGACCAAAATACTGCTAAATTTTTTAAGGGGCTGCATACTTTTATTATCAATAGCAAGGATCAAAATTGCCAATGCAATTTTTTTTTTTTTTTTTCTTAGTTATCTAGCATGTGGTTTCTGGCCCTCTTGAAAACTATTCTACTTCCTTAAGTAAAGCTCTTTTTTTTCCTATTTGAATCTATATACTTCTCAATTTCATAAACGAAGCTTCTAACAACTTCATTAGCTTTCACAACACCCACAAAGTATGATGGAAATTTTAAGTAATTATCTGACTAATTCAGGCAAGAATAGAGAAAATTTACTCTTTCCTGAAAGTTAAAAAAGAAAAGGTGGTTATAGGATATTTTTCCCTGAACTTTCCAGATGTGTACTTCAAATTTATCCTATGTGTATTTTTGTTCAAATGCACAGGCATAATAGCAACTCTAAAGTCCTCAAAAAGATTTGGAGCAACTCCAAAGAGATTTCAGATGCAGGTCATTTGTGGAGAGAGAGCAATAGAAGAAGAATGAAGATCCTGGAGAATGTCTTCTTATCTGATATTGAGAGAAGCATGGCTGTGGCCTTGCCTTTTTAATTTACATCTGAAATCCTGTCAAATATTTTTGGTTATTAAAACAGCCAAAGATATATCCATAGACTTCTTTTTCTAAGACTTCCCCTTTTATCACAAAGATTAAGAAGATAAAGTAAACTAAAGACATCCGTTTTTTTTTTTAATACTCAGGATGACAAATACATGCCATACATACTATAACTATTCTTCCTACATTTCTGTCCGATATAATTAACTGATCATGATACTCTTTACCACTAAACCAGGTTCAGAATCCTCCTCAACCGAGTACTGCAGGGAGCGCCAACTTATTAATTAAAGTCCAGGTCACGCCTGTGAGGGTTTGAAGCTATGTGGACCCCGAAAGAGTATGTTCTTAAAGCCAGTCTATTCCTGTGGGTGTGGACCTGTTGAAAGTACGGCCTTTTTATTAGGTTATGTCAGTTAACGGCTTTAGATTAGGTTACTTCATTTAAGGCATGGCCCAGGGTGGGTCTTAATCCTCTTACTGGAGTCCTTTATAAGAGAATGAAATTCAAAGAAAGAGAGAGAAAGCCATGGAAGCAGGAGGCTGAAGGCAATGAAACCCAGGAGAGAAGAAAAAGACCAGCAGATACTACCACGTGCCTTGCTACGTGTAAGAGGAGTCCAGGATCTCCGGCAGCCACTCTTCGGGGAGAAAGCATTGCCTGATGATGCCTTCATTTGGACATTTTTCTCAGCCTCAAAATTAAGCTTGTAGGCTAAAAAATTTCCAATGTTAAAAGCAACCCATTTCACGGTATCTGCGTTTCAGCAGCCTAGCAGACTAAAACAACACCTGAGAGGAAACCGCTTTGCCATCCCTCTTTTGGTTCTGGGCAAATAACAGGTGGTTAGGCTGAATGTGATCAAACATAAAAGAACAAAGATTACTGTTATTGTTTAAACCTGTCTGCTTATCAGGAGAGGCCAATAGCGGGTGGTAGGCTTGCTTTGAAGAGTAGGACTGTTGCTATGGTAACAGTACCAAGTCAGTGACCCATAGCCCATCAGCTCAGCCTATCTGGATCCCTCACCTGTAGGGCTGACGATAGCCAACCTAAAGGACCTGCCCAGGGCTACTGGGACTCAGGTCAGTGGTACAGGCCAAGAGGGGTTACGCAGAGAGGAACAGGAGAGTTGAGCCACACCTTGGGAGGCCTGAGGAAGATTCCAGCAAAGTAAAGAGGAAAGACAAGATGCAAAGTGGTGGGTTACAAATGCAAAGTCAGGGGCAAGGTAGCTAGGCCCCTATTGGGTTGGAGGGCTGACCCTGCGAAGCAGAAGAAGCTGGAAGCTGCTCTGAAACTCTGACCACCAGTTCCTCCTTTGAACATCCCCTGTGCACTTTCACATGTGCAGATGGGAATAGCAACAGCCCCTTATGAGTAGCAGGGTACACAAATTTCAGAGTGTTTTGCCATCAGCTATCTCATTCAATCCCCACCTCAAACAGCACAGGGAAGCAGGGCAGGTGTTGTTATCCTCAATTTTACAGCTAAAGCGAGGCTCACTTGTCCAAAATCATACCTGCTAAGCCTAAAATTGCTTTCATCCAAAATAACCAGATGAAAGGAGAGGATAGAATTCCCATTTGAATTTTCTGATAATTGTGCCAATTCTGTCCTTAACTTTGCATGTATAGGAAACTGTGTGGTTTAATGGCAAACCAGCTGCATGTTTCAGAAATGATGTTGAAGGTAGTTTAATAACGGAGATGCCATCCCGGGCCCTCAGTAATTGAAAGACACTTTCTGTTCATTTCTCTGACAGCTGGTGACCCTGTTGCAGTTGTGGGTTGTCCCTTTGTATTTCACTATAAAACTTTACTGGTGGCGGTTTCTGTCTATGTGGGGAATGTTCTCAGTTATTACCAGTTATATCCTCTTCAGAGCTACCCGAAAACCCCTCTCAGGGAGAACACCACGGTATGTATTCCATTCGTTCCTTCCCCACATCCCCTTATTTTAAAACATTAAAAAAGCATATTTAATTTCCCCCTCTGAGTGAAGGAGACAGTACACTTCTTTTACCTTAAGTAGCAAAAATTTTTGAACGTTAGCTACATCGCTGTTAGTTCACATCCATTACTTACTGGTGATTGAGACATGCCCTGTAAAATTCATTACTTCAGATATTGGCTAGTGAGGCAAAGAGAAAGAGAAATGAAACTACTGCTTTAAAACTCTAGAGCACTATTTGCATGTTTATTTTAAGCTCAGCATTTTGTTCAATCCCTCTAAGTGTATCACACACATTTTCAAATCAAACAAGAGTTGGAAGCTTGTATTTCAACCTGAAAATGTCTGATAAATCATATGTTAAGGATAATATTACTCTCATAATAAATGAGGCTTTAATATTCCAATGATCATTGGAATAGCCAGCCCCTTGAGGTTTATACAGTTTCATCATGTCATTCAAAAATTTTTCCAAAGTGCTTCCTAACCACATAACATGCCCACAAGTTTGCTCTCACTTTCCTCGTTCTTTAGACCAGATCAGAATCCTCAACCAGATGAAACTGAAATGAGATACAGAAAAAAGAGTGTAATGTGTTAAATGGGGTTAAGACAAGGGCAAATTTTGATCTCTGTTGGAGAATAAATCATAAGCTCCTGTGAAATATTTTTATGATTATTTAGTCATTTTGATATTTGTTTTTATTTTTCAAAAAAGCGGGAGAGACAAATATCAACTTTTACATCTAGTTTGGAGAAGGAAAAATATTTAGTAAAGGAAGTCAGATAAATAAATGTAATGATAAAGATTGAAATACAAATAAATAAATTCAAGTTTATGAGTATTTTTTTACTCCCATTTTGGGAAGAGTTCTGTGTGGTGCTAGGAGACCTTCTTCTTTGTTTTTTTTTTTTAGGAGACTTTCTTAAGTGGCCAGTTTGGGGTCTTGGACAGCCTTTGTAGGGCCTGGTTTACCCATCAATGGCTATATGGCATCCTCTCTTCTTCTTATAAAATCTTATAAGTTATCTGATATTTATGAAAGAGCTCTTAGGTTTGGAAGAATCAAGATGTACTTGTTTTCATCCCCTGGATGTAAGCTATATTATGTTTTAGTGAGAATGGTTCCCTTTTCCACTGTATGATTAATTACCCTAGCTAAATGCAGAGTTTCTGTGGCTGCTCAGCTCACAATGCAGAGGACCTTCACTGCAAGAAATGCCCAAACCCTCCCTCGTTACACATCATGGCTCATATATCTGGGTGGCCAGGGGGTCTATCCACTGCAGCTTCCTGCTGCCTGCACATGTCAGAGCCCTGCAGACAGTCTGAGGGCCGGTTGGCTCCAATGACCTCCTAAAGTGGACCCCAATGACAGGTGAAGAGACAGCAATGGGAGAGGTTAATTAGGGCCTCTTCTCTTCCAGAAAAGAAGTCAGGATAAAAGAGCTCTTGTATGAGAGAGGTAGGAGGCCCAAGGATCTTTATGGATCTTTGTTTCATCATCACATTATGAGTCCCGTCTCTAGCCCTTTTCCATTTGGAAGTGAAGGATTTCCTTACAAGCTAGGAAAGCCAGTGGAAGCAAATCAGCATTGGTGCAGAAAGCAAACAGAACAGGAGTGGCCTCTGGCACTCACAAAGCTTAAAAACTGGTTGTTTCTCCTACATTCTATGCTGTGAGACAGAGTAACAGAGACGGGGAAGTGGTTTCCAGTCTACTCCAGCCAGGGTTTCTGTCAAGCAGTGAAGTTCATGTTCAAAAATAGACCACACACTAGCCACAAAGCCATCAATTCCAACCCAAAGGCCAGCTTTCTTTTGTAGAGACTGCTCTGAAGCAGTAACACAATTTCTTATCTGGCTTAGCTGCCTTACAGTGTGATCCAAGTAGCCAGTTCTGGGATCTATTTTTCCTGGAAACCCATACCTCTGATAAGGAGGAAGATGTGGGGGGAAGGGGTTGGAAAATGGAGTACATTTATAACTATTATATAATGGTTTGAGCATTAATGTGCCAAGTCCTTTAAACAGTAGTACATAATCTTCAGAACTACTCTAGGAGCTAGTATCATTATCCCTACTTTATAAATGAGGAATCATGGGAAGAAATGCCAAGTAAGCTGACCAAGGACCCACTTGGCTGCAAAGCCTCTGCTCTCAACAGCATGCTGTGGCTTAATTAAATCACACAAATGCCTTTGCACAGAGACACTTCAGTTAAACAAGTTGTTAGTCACGGAGACCTCTAATGCTGGCACAACTTTGAGAGGGGAGCCTCAAGGCAAGGACACCAAGTATGTGTGGATTTCAGGCACCCCGCACCTTACTGCTGGCCCGTGCTGGGGTTGGGGCCGCCTCAGAGGTTGTCTGCTTTCCCATCACCACTGCTTTTTGGCAACACAAACTTCCACCTTCATCTGACTACACTGAGCTCAGTATTGGCAAAAAGAAAGAACTGAAGGCACAAGGAGCCACTGTGGCAGAAGGGCCCCCCAACCCCCTCTCTGGCTCCCTCTGGAAATGACACAGCCCCACAGCCATTAGGAAGAATGGTCATAAGCAGACTTGAGCCTCCCATGCAAGTTTCTCCTCCACATAACTCACCATTCCCTACCTCTCCCATTGGGCCAGAGTGCATCTCCTGTGTGGAGGGGATATCGATATCAGTGGCCCCTGGATGGCAGTTGCTTGAAAGGTGGAAAGCATGTCACCATAGAAATGGTGTAAATGACAGCCTATTTAAACTAAAATGTTTCAGAAGGTCCATTCTAACTGCAATTCAGTGAACCAGAGCATCTGGTATAATATTGAAATATTACATCGGTAATATCATAGAACTTAAGTATTCAGTGCACTGGCTCAGAAAGGAACCTGGGGATGGTGAAGGACTCAGGGACAGGACTCCAGGGGTTGCAGGTGAGAGGGTGGGGCCAAATCTAGGTGGGGACCTGGATTTGAATGAGGTTTAGAGTGAAGAGCAGGAGAGGAGCTTTAAGAGGATGTGGAGGTAAAGGGCTGAGGGGCAAACAGGGCTTCCTGTATTCCTATACCTTGAGTACAACACTCCAGCCACCCCCTTATTTTCTTCTTTGGATACCAAGGATAGCCCCATCCCCACCCAGATTCTCTCTCTCTTTCCTCAGGCTCTTGCTAACAATCAGCATCGCCCTCGTGGCCCCACAGGAACGGAACTAGGCTCCCAGCCTCTTCCCACATCCTTCCAGGCACGAAGCAGCTCTGTAGCCCTTTCTGTAGCTTTTCTGAGGATTCTACTGCTAGTAAAGGTGGAAACATGCAGGGTAAAAGGCTCCCTTCTAGATCGTCTCCACTCTCACCCTTCCTCCTCAACCTCTCACTTCTCACTTAGGCCCTGTGGGAAGAAGGAAAGGCCTCAGAGCAGTCATCGTGAGTTCAGGGATATACAAAGGAGCCATCCACATGGCAGAAGAAACCAAGATTGCTGTCTTGCAATTTCATCCCATGGGCTAAGGGAGGGTCTCTTTGAGTGGAGAGGAAATAGGATGGGGGCTGGCCCACTAAGATTGATATCTACATTGGGCTGGAGGGTAGAGGGCAGCAAGGAGAAACTACTGGGGAAGAGGGCCTCTCCTCTTGATTTTTTTTCCCATCTTTTGCTTGGCCCTATGGTAGTCCTGCCCAAACCACTCTAAGCTAACCTTAGGGCAAAATGAGAACAGGAGAGGGAGAGAAAGGGCAGGGTCCCAGTAGAGTAACCATTCCGAAAGGCCACTTTTGTGTGAGGAACATAGATAAATTAAGATGAATTTACGCATGGTAGTACTCTTTATATATTGCCGCTGGATATTATATTAAACTCTAGATTAATACTCAGTTTAGCTGACATGACATGCTAATGCTCTGTACATTACATAATAAATAGAATTTTAGAAACTGAAAACTTATTTATAACAATGTTTGAAGAAGACAAAATACTTTATAATCTCTTCTGTGTTTTTCCCTGCTTTGCACTCCACAGATTGGTCTACAAATGGTTTCTTCTCATCTACAAACTCAGCTATGCATTTGGTGTTGTGGGTTATTTGGCTATCATGTTTACAATGTGTGGATTTAATTTCTTTTTCAAGTAAGTATCTCCAATTAAGACATTAAAATCTCCAAACACGTGGTTGGAACATTCACCTGGTCAAGTTCTCTGTATCCAGAAGCATTCAGCCCTGCAATTTTCATGCACATATTACCATAAATGTCCATATATATGTTTGTCATTGGGGGAAACCACTAGACAAGGAAGAAAAACCCTACAGAAGAAAAAATAAAAAAGAAATTAGAAGATTTAAAGAGAATCTATACTCGATCTGCAAATTTTAAAAAGCACCATTGAAAGTGTACCTGCATTTGTGGTGGAATCCCTACTGAACTACAAATATCCCTTCCACAAAATTCTGAGGTGTCCAGATTTCCTTCTATGCAGCTCTTTCATAAAACCACTAAAACTGTGCTGTCCAATAAAGCAGCAACTAGCTCAAGGTGACTATTGAGCACTTAAAATTTGGTGGGTCTGAAATTAGATGTGTTGTAAGTATAAAATATACACCAGATTTCAAAGACAATATGAAAAAAATTATATTGATCACATGTTGGAATGATAGTGTTTCGAATATATTGGTGAAATTAATTTCCCCAGAATCCCTCTCACATCAAATTTACTCTAAATCACTGGAACCACAACAGAAATTGCAAGACAGTAATTAGCAACTTGACTAATAAAATGAGGAAGGCAATTGAATCAAGAGTCAGCCCTGGGGGAAAGAGCTCTTCCTGTGGCAACAGAGCAATATGATTTTATAAGCATATCATGAAACTTTCAGAAAGGGAACATCTAAAATTTTGTAGCAGGGAAGGGATAGAAAGTAATTGTGCAGATCTATTATTGCTAGCTTAAGATGTAGAAAGACACTGATTTCTTTTTTAGCATACTGTCTATATTTTTGTGTATGTAAAAATATTCATAAGGACTTTTCACATGGAATTAAACTTGTCCCCAGACTCTTACTTCACAAGATTTTAAGATCCTTAACCATGAATTCTCCTACAATGAGGCATATCAAGAACTTAAGCCCTCAGATTGGAAAAGAGCTATTTTTTATTACCAGTTGTTGTTGAGCATCATTGTATTAAGATTCTTTTCTGTGGGGTCATCAATTTGTTACTACACTTTTTACCATTAAGATTATAAATGCATACTCCCCTGGACACGGAGGGACTGTGCAATGATTAAAGAGATCCTTCTCTTTCTTAAAAAAGATTATCACACAGTCTCCTGGTGTATTTAAAATATGATTCAAGTTGCAAAAACATAATTTTTTTTATTAATACATTGCAACTATGGCATAGTAGCAAAGGGCCTCAAAATTCAAGCTTGAGTCCTGGCTTTGTTGTGTACCAGTTATCATGTTAAGCAAATCAGTTTTTTAAAATCTTCATTTTTTTTTTTTCTAATTCAAAGTAGAGATGATAATATCTATCACACATTAATTACATAAGATAAAGTATTCTGTCAAATCTAATGCTCCATTCCACTGATCCTCAACCCTAGCTGTAGAATCACCTGAGGAGCTCATAAAAAATACTGCTCCGGGGAGCAGATATGGCTTACGCAGTTGAGCACCTCCTTCCCACCTGGGGGGGTCCCGGGTTCGGTTTCTGGTACCGCCTTATAAACAAAAAGCAAACAAGAAGCAAACAGGTCAGGGAACGGGCTCTGAGGAGCCAATGTGGCTGGGTAGTTGAGTGCTAGCTTCCCACTTATGAGGTCCCAGGTTCAATCCTCTGCCCCAGTACCTCAAAAAAAAAAAAAAAAAAAAAAAAAAAAAAAAAAAAAAAGGCAATAGGTCAGACCCCACCCCAGACCAATTAAATTATAGTCCATGGGGGTGGGGCACATGCTCCGGAATATTTTAAAATCTCTCCAGGTGATTCTAGTCTATGTTAGGGCTGAGAACCATTGCTCTATCAAAATGGTTCCCAACTTTAGCTGCCCATTAGAATCACCTGAGGCCTGGGAAGCTTCAAAACACAGTGGTGCACAGGCTCCAGCCCCAGGGATTCTAATGTAATTGTTCTGGAATGGAGCTTGGAGATTCTGATTTTTACAGACTCTCCAGGTCTTTCTCTGTGCAGCCAAAGTTAAGAACCACTGGCCAGAATCTTTCATCTAAGCACTGCAGTCCTAAGAAGCGTTTGAAGACTATTTCAAGCATTCTTTTGCCCACTTAACTTTGAGTGGTAAAATTTGAGAGAAAGTTAGAGAATTTAAAATCTTTAATTAAAACAAGGAACGAAAAATGGAAAAAAATACCCACATCGTTCTGTCAGATACCAAAGGAAATATTTTCCAAGCTCCACCCCCACACCAAATGCCACATTCTTATTTCCTTATACTGTTGTTTTCAACAGGATCAAGGCTAGAGATTCCATGGATTTTGGCATTGTATCCTTATTTTATGGCCTCTACTATGGAGTAATGGGCAGAGACTTTGCCGAGATCTGCTCAGATTACATGGCTTCTACCATAGGGGTAAGTGTCACTTTCATTCTTTGGAATCATTCATGGCACATGAAGAAATGATCTCATTTTACATGTTTGCATTCATTTTCAGAAACAGAAAAATGAATCTTTGCCCACATTCTGATTATTTTTTCCTTTGACACTATTTTAAGAGTTAAGTAATTTTCCCAGGCCATTTGCTCCCCGGATGGTCTTTGTACCAAAAGTGTTCTTTGCTGGTTAAGTAGAAAACACATTTCTCTATATTTATATAGAGTGGTTGTGGGGTAAGGAACCTTTATTTAATGAAATATGCTAATTATTTAAAGTTGTCTTATCTACCATACTCTACCAACTTTTAAAAGATTAATAGAAGATCAGAAATAACTAAAGCCTTTTACCTAAGTCTGCCTAATGCAAATAAAAATTATATTTGATGCTACTTTAAACATTTCAGATCAATCAGTGCCTCAGGAAAACAGTCATCATAAAGCTCATTTATCATTATATAGTATCTGAAGAAGTAGATGATATAAAAATGTGTGACATATATTCTGACTATATCCCTGGAATTTAAAAAAATCCCTAATAACAGTGTTTTTATTTAGCTTTCTTAAAATTAAAGGTCAGAATGGACAACTTTCTAGTTCGATGGATTCCAGATTCCAGATAATAGGAGCACTCAACTGTGACACATGCACATCCCTTTAAAACCTTATAACCTAAAGGCCCCAGAGATAACCAGTAGTGTCAGGAATTCTGCATGTCTTGATCAATGGCCAGATATGAAATGGAAAAACTAGTACAAGTGGCAAGAGAAGAGTAAACTTATAGGCTGTGTTTTCTTTCCATTTATGGGACAGTGGGCCCAAGTGTACATGATCTTGACTTCATCCCTGCCCTGTCTTCCCTTCCCCTCCACCCTAGGCTCTATCTCACTATTTTCCTAGAGCTCAAAGTCTGTGGTGAAATGCTGGAACAACATACCTTATAGCATTCATCTGCCATGTATCATCTAAGGGACAACTGCCTTTCTTATAAGGTTTAATGTGAGCACAGAAGGAAGCTTTTTTTTTTTTTCATTTTAAACAAATCAATTTTGTTGATACTTATTAATAAAGTATACAGTCCATCCAAAGTGTACAATCAATGGTATTTGGCATAATCACATAGTTGTATATTCAGCACTTCAATTACTATTAGATCGTTTTCATTATTTCAATAATAATATTAAGAAACAAAAAACCAACCAACAAACAAAAAATTCATCACTTCTCAATCTCTCTAAAGGAAGCATTTTTATCCTGGTTTCCCCCAAAAAA
Source organism: Cabassous unicinctus (assembly GCA_029593785.1). Lineage (NCBI taxonomy): Eukaryota > Metazoa > Chordata > Mammalia > Cingulata > Chlamyphoridae > Cabassous > Cabassous unicinctus. The sequence continues at coordinate 11,804 of JAQZBX010057995.1, forward strand.
CCCAGAATCATACCCCTTTGGAAATCCCCAATGCTTGTTTATGGACAGGAGAGGAAGAGCAGAGTTGTATGTTTTGCTCTCTGGTGAACCAGGAAAAAGAGACTTAATCTGGCAAGACAACCAGGGTTTTAGACACAAACTTTCTGGAGACATCTCCCCTATCTCCACCCCACAAGTCCTTTACATCTTGTCATCCTCTCTGATCCTCACTACAACCCCCAGATCTATAAAACCACTGCCTCAAGCCATTGGCATAGCCAATATGTGTGTGTGTGTGTGTGTGTGTGTGCATGCACACATGTGTGTGTGCTTTTGACTGAGATAGGGATTCTGTCCAATTAAGTCAGAATCTCTGGGAGTGGAGCCAGAGCATCTGCTTTGTTTAAAAAGCTCTCAAGGAAAAGCTATCAAGCCTTGCTAAAGCATGTACGAATCTTAACTGCGTATTGCTAAGTGAAAATAGCTAGTTCTCATGCCCAGGCAAATATGATTCCATTTACATGACATTCTTGAAAAGGTACAAATATAGAGAAGATAAACAGATCAGTGTTTTCCAGGAGTATGGATAGGGAGAGGGTTGGATAAGTGAAGTACAAGGACGTTTTTAGAGTAGTTAAGCTACTCTGTATACTATAATGGTGGTTACAAGATATGATGCATTTGTCAAAATGCATAAGGCTTCATAGCACAGAGTGAACCTAAATAAATGAAAATTTAAATATATAATTTAGAAGGTCAGGGAATCCAAGGACACAATGCAGACTGTAAAAAAAAAAAATCTCTTTCACAAATGTGTGGAACAGCCTCCCTGAAGGAGGTGGGGGATAAAGGTGCTGACCTAAATAACTTTGAAAGTGAGTGGAGATTGTAAGACGAAAGGCAAAAGAAACTGCACATAAGCACTATATTCTAGTTGATAAGGTTTCCCTCAGGAGTGCAAGTTAAAAATTCAGATACAACTATACATGTATACTAGAATTGAACTATTAAGTAAATGGATGGCGGGCAGTGGGAGCCAGGTTTCTCGCTATTAGAGTGGGAAGTTCAGACAACAAGGGAAGGAGACTAGAATAAACCATATGGCAATGGATTAGAGTTGGAGACATCATTATGAACTCATGTTTAGCTTAATTTAGATACAGATAGATACATATAGAAATATTTGTAGATATATGCGTAGACATGGGTTAGTACATACACACACATTTCCTTGCCCTGTCAGCTGACGGGCCTAATAGTAATGGCATCCCAGTAGTAATGAGCATGCCTTGCATCTAGATTTTGGTTTCTAAAATCATTCTTCAATAAAGGAACAAGGACTCTTTAGAGAAATAGCTTAGATTCTAGGTCATGGGCAGGGACTATAAGTCTAGAGCATATTGCAGTATCAGAAAGTGAGGAAATGCTCAAACACACACACACACACACACACACACACACAGAGTGCCAGGTCACGGGAGTCAACTGAAAGAATTCCCAATGGCTAAAATTGGAACAATTTGAGCAACAACATAAAGTAATATTTGATTATAATCTAAAGTATAAAATAAATGCCCATGAGTCCATACTGATACAAATAAATGATTGAATAAATAAATGTAGGAGAATGGACAAATATCGCATGCAGAAAAATTCCAAATAATTTTTGTAGATGTTCTGCCCTCAAGGAGGTGGAGCATAACTCCCCACTCCTTAAGTGTGGGCTGTGCATTGTGACTTCCTTCCAATGAGTATAGCATGGAAAGGAATTAACAAAAAGTTACTTTACAGTGGAGAGACCTGACAAGCACTTCCTCAGACACATGGTCAAATTAATATAGTGTTGATAGTAAGTACCTCCCCACAACCGTTAACCCTAATCTAATCATGAGAATAACATTAGACAAATCCCAATTGAGGGACATTCAGCACAACACTGCTCAAAACTGTCAAGATCATCAAAAACAAGCAAAGTCTGAGAAACTGCCGCAGCCAAGAGGAGCCTAAGAAGACATGACAACTAATTGCAATGTGTCCTGGATGGGGTCCTGGAACAGAATAAGGACATTAGGTAAAAACTAAGGAAATCTAAATGAAGGGTGAGCTTTAGTTCATTAATGTATTCAAGATTGGTTCATCAATTGTGGAAAATGTACCATACTAACGTAAGATGTTAATAATAGAATGGGATATGGGGCATTTGGGAACTCTTGGTACTGTCTTCATATATTTTCTTTAACCAAAAACTATGCCAATTTAAACGCTTAAAAAAAAAAAAAGCTCCCTGTGGATTCTAGATGGCTGCCAGTGTTGAGAACCATTCTTCATCCAAAGCACAGGGAAGATGCAGGTAGCCCACGTTTTTCCAGTGATTAGTCTGTGTGCCCTAGAATCACATGAGAATTAAAACAAACAAAACAGATGCCCAAATTTATTTCAGATTTATGAATCAGAATCCCCAGGAGAACAGGGAAAAGTGTCAGGATATGGATAAGCCCATATCCTGTGTGGTTCTGCAACTCATCCCTGGATAGAAACTCTTCCTCTCCAGGGACTGCTAACTGTGGAGCTTAGACAGGTGGTTATGAGATGCTTTCGGTCCATTTTGGTTTTTGTTTGTCCTGGAAAATTTAGCCCTGCTGTGAGTTCCTACAGGAAAAGATGCTTCAAGTTCTAAACCAACTTAGAAGCAGGGAAGACTTGTGCAGAGGGCTGCCTGTTCCAGTGGCTGGAACGTGGCCTCCCTGCTTTCAGTGAATGGCGCATACTCTTCTTTCCAATAGTACCATGTTCATTTTCCCCTAACAGTTCTACAGCGTCAGTGGGATGCCCACGCGGAGCTTGTCAGACAATATCTGTGCCGTCTGTGGGCAAAAGATCATCGTGGAGCTAGATGAAGAAGGGCTCATTGAAAACACCTACCAGCTCTCATGTAATCATATGTATCCTTTTCACAGGAAACTGTTTGGCCTTCATCAAGACAAACAGTTTGCAATTTTCTGATAGTCTGGGTTATGCATGGAAGACCATCTCATCTGTCTTCCTGCCTTCCTCCCCTCTTCCTGTCCCCTTCTCTACATTGCCTGTCTCCAGTCTCCAAGCCCCAGGCCCTTTTCCTCCATCCCAGTCTTTTCTTCAAGACTTTCTGATCATCCCCAATGAAAAATGAACTGGTAATTAAGGTGAACCTCCTCCTCCAGCACTTTCCTTTTTAAGGAAGACTCAGCACCACACAGACGAGAAGGCAGCATCATCTGATCCCAGCGCTGGCTAAAGAAGTGGGTCCCAGCTGTAAGTGAATAGTCAGCCAAGAAGGACTAGAGAGTAGGGGTTTGGACGTGGGAAAAAGAGAGAAGTTTCAGGAGCAGGGAGGAACTTAAGGCTACCCAGGTGGAGCCCTGTATCTGAATCTCACTGGACCGAGAAATAGAAAATGTGTGCTTTGCCTAGAAATAAGCTTATGAACCTATCTGTGTCAACAGTGGCCACAGGGGGCAGCCAGGGGGAGAAAACCAAGCCTTCTTTTGACTTTGATCTTGTAAAGAGGATAGTGCCACAGGCAGAAGACACCTTGGGTCGTAAGAGTGGGGGGCCAAGTACCTGGGGCCTTAAGCCTCTGGTTTTGGGACCATTTGGTTCCTCTGACTATACGTTCCTCCCCCAGATAGCCGTTTATTGGCTGAGGGATCCTTTAGGTGGGAGGTTCGAGGCAAGCCTGACCCTGGAAACCAGCATCCTCTGGGAACTCCAGTAACCATTGAGGAAGACCTGTGCTGCAGGATGCTGGGATCAAAACTCCTGCACAAAGCAGTTGTGCTGCCTGAGAATGTAAATATGACTTCCAAAGATGTATTTGGATTGGCCAACAATGAGAATTATAATTCTTTCCTAAATGCAAGAAAGTGGCTTCATTTAAATTTATTTTATAGTAAAGTATCAACTTTATAATGTTATCACTCTTTGAACCAGTCAGTTCAAAGCTCTGGCATTATGAGGTGGTTAAACCATTCTGTCTTTTGCCTCTTGAGCGCACCTAACTCAGTCAGTAACACTCTAGATGTGCAGTGCCTATGATTCAATTCTGTTTAAACTGGACAGTTTCCACTTATTCAATCCTGAGAGTAAAACACTGGACCAAATGCATCTGAAATGTGATCAGAACCCTTATACCAACATGTAAGCCTTAAAACTTTGAGGAAAGAAACATAAAGATATCCCATATGGGATTCTATGGTAGTTTTCAGTGTGATACTTTCCCAAAAAACTATCATTCTTAGTAGGAATTTTCCAAGTCTGGCCCTAGTTTAAATATGATTTGCTTTTCAAATTTTGGAACAGAGCCCCTTCTGCCATTTGCAAGTGGAAATATTTTCTCTCTCCACCTTTAAAAGCCCTTAGGGATTGTTGTACATGTGTGCATATGTAATCTAAAATATAGTCACCTTTAAATTTGCTTTTCATGAAGTATTATTAATGGCCCATTTTAGCATGAGTCATATTAGTGAGGAGGGGCAAACATTAATCATATTAACAAGAAGGGGTTCTCCAAGTGTTGCTCCAAGGCAATTCTGCCAGCATGTAGGCTTTTCAGCACTGAGATTTTGAAGATAAATGGAATTTTTAAAGAGAAGATGAACATTTCGATGCTGGCTCCATGACCTCCTGAACTCTATACCTATCTGGAAGTAGGGACTGTATTCCAGCCCTTTGGGATGAAGGGCTGTATGGATCTTGGTTCAAAATCTTTGTTTTAATATACCACTTCATGTTAATTCAAGCATTTTTCAAAAGCACCCCCAATTCCAAGAACATAAAATAGTGGAAACTTTTAGTTGCACACAGATCTAATATTGAGGAATTGCACACATCGCCTTGACTTGGCTACACCTCCAGGAGCCTCACTTCTTAGGGAGGGACCATCTAAATCATAGCTGTTCACACAGGTGTGTAACATGCTAGTCAGAAGATTATGTGACATTGGCCCAGAAAGCATTGGAATCCATGATTGTATAAATAAATAAATATATCTCATTACAGATCATTGTTTTTCCCAAGTCTACAAAACTGGGGAATCTGGCAAAACATACTTACCTGTTTCAGGTACTGAGGACACAGAGACAAATGAGACCTAGTCCCTGGACACAGGTGATGTGTGATCTAGAAGGAGAGACAGAAAAGCACACAGAAAGTCGTGATACAGTATGATATATGCTCTAGTAAAAATTAGTCCCTGGTGTTGTGGGAAAACAGGGCTCACTCTCAACAGTGGGAAGAAGAGTCAGGCTTTCTGGGTGAGGTGATGACTACAAATGAAGATCTAACCACCTTGAATTTCAGAGATTACATTTTTAAGCCTTATGTTCTATTAAAAATAATTGGCTCCTTGTCACTCATAAAAAGGCTAAGAAAAAAAAGCTTATGAAGTTAATAGAATATTTGTAAGTTTATGACCACAAATAAATTTAAACTTGTCTAAGTGCCTAAAACAAGTCTGTTACAGTAGGTCATGAGCAATGCACAAAAAGTAGAACAGAGAAAAAATACGATAAATGCAAGAGAAATGCATAATAAGCATGATAGGGAAATACAATGATACATTTACACAAGGCATTATTGTAAAAAAAAGCACTTTCAAATTCTTTGTCTATTTTGATTCTTTCAAGAATCAAGTGAGGTGAGAAGAGCAAGTAAGGCCAAGAAGCCAAGGACATTCTTCAGGGTCATAAAGCGAATGAAGTTCTGACTCCAAGCTCACTGTCCTTGGAAGTTCCATTGTCCTACAGAATCTCCCTTAAAATGAGATGTGCATAATTGGGTCATGCCTGACAGCCCTTCTTAACCCCCACAACCAGACACAAAGATGGTATCATTTCCATTATGTCATCATTAACCAGGCATTGTCCTTTAATATCTAGAAGTTTCCCTAACAAGATGCTTAAGTTTTCATGAATTCTGCATCCGAGGCTGGTGTATCGTTGGTAAAAAGCAGACTTGCCCTTACTGCAAAGAGAAGGTTGATTTGAAGAGGATGATCAGTAACCCGTATCCTTTTAAAAAAAAAAA
>JAQZBX010057996.1:0-17835 GCA_029593785.1 Cabassous unicinctus
AATCACCACCCCTGCATCCTTCAAATCCTTGATGGTGGCACTGATCTCTGCAATCCCTCCAAGAATCCAGTATTCCTTTGATTTACTATTTTGTGAGGTAAAGGCAGTTCTAGTGGCTCCCACATGGCCTTTCCTACCATAATAGTCCTCACTCCACAAGTCAGGGATCCAATGTGGAGATTCTGCCAGTTGCTGAGTATGTCTATTCCAATTATGCATTCTGGAACTGGGGAAATAACCACAGAATGGGTCTGGAGACCCTCTGGACCCACTGTGAAGCAAACCTGAGCTAATACTTCATCAATCACCTGACCTCCATAAGCCCCTACTCTGAGTGGTGGACCACAGTGACATTTTGGGTCTCCTGGAATTAATGTCACTTCTGAGCCAGTATCTAATAATCCCTCAAAAGTCTGATCATTTCCTTTTCCCCAATGCAGAGTTACTCTGGTAAAAGGTCATAGGTCTCTTTGGGGAAAGCTGGGAGGAAGATTAAATCCAAATTTTTGGCAGTGTAATAGGATCCTTCCCCAAGGGGATCTGACCTTCTCCCCATTCAAGGAGCTCTGGGTCTGTAAACTGTCTCAAGTTTGGGAATTATTAAGGGGCCATGATTCTCTGTTTCTGTAATTCAAGTTAGGGTTTTGTTCACTTGATCTAGAGCTCTTCTGCTTGTACAGATCAAGTAGGAATTTAGCAGACTGCCCATCTATTTTACTTCTAGGTACCCCATGATCTATTAGCCAATCCCATAGCTCTATGTGACTCAGACTCTTGATTGCCACTTTGAGTCTGCCTTTCATTGTGGTAGCCACACCCATCTTGTCTTTGGCAATTAATTGCTGCTAGTTGGCTTCTGCCAGCCTGAGATCTGATCATCCCCATAGTGTTTAAGGATTATAGTTCCATGACAGCTGTTCCCACAGTCATATCTGGACTACAGAGAAGAGCAACCACAGAGCTCTTCAGGGAAGATGGAGTTAGTCTTACAAATTTATTCCTCACAGTCCTGGTAAAAGGTGTGTCCTCTGGACATTCCTGGGGTGAATGGACAGGTCTTAAATGGTGAATCCATTCTAGCATCCCAATGTCTCTAAGCCTTTGGATCCCCTCATCTACAATATACCAGGGTAAATTGGGCATCTCAACCTCAGACATTCTAGGCCATCTTTTGGTCCATGTTTCAGCCAGCTACCCGAACAACTGTTAGAGTCTTTTCTAACCCCTCAAGCTACAGCATTGAATCCAGAATCTCTGCTTAGGGGGTCCATATCAATAAATTCAGCTTGATCCAACTTTATATTCCTTCCACCATTATCCAATATCCTTAAAATCCATTCCCACACATGTATCTCTGATTTCTGTCTATATAATTTGGAAAACGCATGCAGTTCTTATAGCATACTTCCTCATGGATCACATTTTGTACTTCACCTTTGAAAGCTTGTTGTGATTTATAGTCTAGTCATATGTCTGGAAAAGAAGAGGGGTAGTGGGGGTGGATAAGGAGAAGAATTAGAAATGCCTTGTAAGCTACTGACCCCAGGGCATTTCTTTGCATTTTTGTCTGGTGAGACAGGATTAATCTCTTGGGGGGTTGGCAGACTCCCTAGGGCAGGATAGTGATTTGGCAATGGCTTCTTCAGGGCAGGGAGGAGGTGGAAACTCCCTGGGGCAGGCTGGAGGTTGGGTAGTGCAGGCTTTAGTTTGGCTGGTATCTGCCTCAGGGCTGGAAGGATGTCTGGACTCCCTGGGGCAGGCTGGAGGTTGGGTGATACAAGGTCGACATTTTGTCAACACAAGGCAGGCTATTACAGATTTATCTGGTAAAGTCTCTGCAGAGTTTTGGGTTTCAATGTCCCCAAGAGATATCATAATCAATCCATATACCTCCATCCCAATCCTCAGGGTTCCACTCCTTTCCTATCAATACCCTCACTTTAACAGCAGACACCCTGTAAGATTGAAATTTTAGTTTCTATTGTAATTCAGCTTCTTGTACAATGAGACTCTGAGTCTGGTTTTCAGAGATCTTAAGTCTGCAGCTGCATGAAACAAGATTTTCTTTCAGTGCACATATAGAAACTTTCATATCGTTCATGTGGTGCTTAAGTTGCAATTTTGAAGCCTTCAGCTCATCCCTTTCTTTTGTAGCTGTATCCAGTATCTTTGGGAACATCTAGCCAACATCATTGTAACTTTTAAGTCCACAAAATTCTGTTAAAAACACTCTCACCCAAATCCTTGCCTCTTATAAGCATGGAAGTAGTAATATCCAGTGGTGATATTTTGCATATCTTTATTGCCATCTCATGCCATGGACTGCCAGTGGCCTCTTTATTATTGGAAAGAGAGTCATTAGTGCCCTTGAATCTAATCAGAGTAGACAGCCAATTGCAAAATCCCAGAACCAATTCAGAAATCCCATTTTTAAGATTCTGTTTCTCAAGAGCTATTCCCAGTATGAAGCTGTATTAGTCAGAGTTCTCTAGGGAAACAGAACTGGCAGGGAAGATTAAATGAGGCAAAGTTCCTAGAACTATGCCCCATAGCCAGTGGGATAGAGAAAACATAATAAATGATAATTCTCTTTCCTCTCCTCTTCAAAAAATGTTATATATTCCAGAAACCATCATGGCTCTTGCCCTGAAATCTGTGTTCATAACCCAATGACTCACTGCACTTTGCTGCCCATTAGGAGTAGCAAAGCGTGTCTTCCAGAAGATTCCTCATGGCTGTGTTCAGAGAGAATAAACCCTTCAGTTTCTCTCTCAGTGGACCTGCATAGCTGAGAGGGAGGAGTGAGAGAATTCAATGACCTCTCTGTCCAGAAAACCTTTTCTATAGAAAAGTCTCTTTTAAAGTGATAGTTCTTGTTATACGGGTTGAACCAATGGGGTGAAAAAGCAAACCACCTTCACATTTGCCCCCTCAGAGTTCCTCCCCCACCTTCATGATGGCGTATGTAGAGCCCATAGCTTTCCTCTTGCTTCCTGCTATAACAACAACTAAAAGGTTGGCTTAGCTCCCAGCTGGCTTTGGGGTAATACAAGGTCCAGTCTCCTCAGGTATAAAAGCTTGAAATTCACAGCCAATCCACAGCTTCTCCCCTTCACCCCACACAAGCTTGGAGCCTGCTGTGTGGAAGGAGGGTAATAAAGGCTTTGGGGTAGAGGAAGGAAAGCAAAAGCCTGATGTCCCGGCTGGTGCGAGCTGGCTGTTCTGAGCTCCCATCCGGCATGTGTACAAATGCTGGTTTTGTCGTGGCATCATTTAGGGTTCTTTGGAGTCTTTCGGCTCTCCCTGCCCACATGTCAAGGGCCTCCTCTTTCTCAGACGTCGACTACACAACTTCAGCAGACCTGAAGACCCTTCCTCACCTCTGCTCTTGCCTCTGGCACACTGCCTACAGTGCCTCAGCTCAGTGGTCAGCTCTCTTGACCACGGTCCCATCAAGATAGCGCAAGCCTGGTGACCATCAGCAGCTGCCATCTTCTCTTGGTGCCTGAGAAGCATGCCTGTCCTTCCACAACAGACACAGAAGGCTACCTCCACGCTGCCTGCAGCAGTGGGTTAGTGGGCGGCCCCAGCATCCTCTGACTTCAGAGTCCTCCAGACAGATGTTTTTGCTTGTTGTCTGCTCGCTGTCTGTTTGTTTCTTCTTTTAGGAGGCACCGGGAACCCAACCCAGGACCTCCCATATGGGAGGCGGGTGCTCAACCACTTGAGCCACATCCACTCCCTGCTCATTTTGTTTTTGCGCGCTATTTGCTCATTGTTTGCTTGTTGCCTTGCTCATTGTCTGCTTGTTGTTTTTGCTTGTTGTCTGCTCGTTGTTTGTTTGTCTTCTTTAGGAGGCACTGGGAACCGAACCCGGGACCTCCCATGAGGGAGGTGGGCACCCAACTGTCTGAGCCGCATCCACGCCCAGCAACAGCTTTTTATCCAGCACCCCACACATGTCAAGCCCTGCTAGATGCTTGAGGGCTATTTCTAATTTTCATAAACAGCCAAGCCTTTGCAAAGTCTTTATTCTCCTTCCATTTAAGACGTGAAAAACAAGACTCAGTAGCTACACAGCCTGATCAGCTAGTAAACGACCACTCAGTAGCTACACAGCCTGATCAGCTAGTAAACGACCACTCAGTAGCTACACAGCCTGATCAGCTAGTAAACGACCACTCAGTAGCTACACAGCCTGATCAGCTAGTAAACGACCACCTTGCAATCTGGTCTGTCTAATACCAGGGGCTCTGGTCTTTGCGTGTAACACTGTTACACCAGACAGCTGCTTCCGGCTGTGGCTAGTTTTTAAATCAGGGGATGATAGCTTCCTTTTTCATGGAAGAACATTCCTACAGAGTCCCATCATCCACAGTCATCATGCCTCCAGCTTTCACTCTGCTAACGTGCACGACCACATGCTTCCCCTTTCAATCACACTCACACACAACTCAGTGCTGTTAATTAGACTCACAGTAATGCACAACCATCGCGTCCATCCACCTCCAAACATTTACAATCAACCCAGTCAGAGACTCTGTACACATTAAGATTTTTAAGAGAAGTTTTCCCAAACCGTACTGCACTAAACTCTATGCAGTAGGAGGTAAAAAGGGGTGCTGGGGAGAGGGGAGGGTAGCCCAGGGCCCGCTAAATTGGAAGGTGTGTGGAGGGGGAGTAACAGAGTTCATTGTTTTATTTATTTATTTATTTATTTATTTATTTATTTATTTTTAAGAGTAGTTCTTTTTTTTAAAAGGATTTTTATTTATTTATCTATTTCTCCCCCTGCCCCACCCCATTGTTTTGCGCTTGCTGTCTGCTCTCTGTGTGTTCTTCTGTGTCTGCTTGTCTTCTCTTTAGTTGGCACCGGAAACTGATCCTGGGACCTTCCGGAGTGGGAGAGGCACCCAATCTCTCTCCCTGGTCTGCTGAGTCTCTTATTGTCTCTCCTCTGTGTCTCTTTTTGCTGCGTCTTCTTGCTGCGCCAGCTCTCCATGCAGGCCAGCACTCCATGTGGGGGGGCCAGCACTCCTGCACGGACCAGCACTCCTGCAGGGGCCAGCACTCCTGCTGGACCAGCACTTCTGCATGGGCCAGCATTTCGCGTGGGCCACCTCACCACGCGGGCCAGCTCACCTTTCACCAGGAGACCCCAGGAATCGAACCCTGGACCTCCTATATGGTAGACAGGAGCCCAATCGCTTCAGCCACATCCGTTTCCCCATTGTTTTATTTACGCTACCACTTTTCAGAGACTTTAACATGCAGGTGGATATTTTGACAGGTTGGGGGGGCACAGTAAATTCACGTGTTTTTCAGTCTCATTGGCCACATGATCCTTTTTCAGGGCCTTTCTGTTGACCCCTCCTGGAGCGCTATGGCGCTGTGACACGCCTGCTCTGGGCAGAGGCTGTGGGAAATAGAGAGTTGCAGCTGGGCAGCCTTGCTTCACATGGAGGCTCCAGGCATAGCCCACCTGCTCCCACGTTTTGGGTGATGTCTCCCGCAAAGTCTCCTTCTCCCAAAACCTCTCCTGTTTGCTTTTGCTTACTCTAGTTAGCCAACAGAAAAGTCGGAGAAAGAGGACACAGCTTCTGTTCCTTCCAGGCATCTCCTGGACCGCCTTCTGGTCTCTCTGTGGTCGCTCAGGCAGCTAAATCACCAACTCATCCTTGTCTCTGGGACTCACTCTTCTGGATTTTTTCAAAACAAGAAATAAAGAATATTATTAATATTATTCTATCTTTTTAAATGAGCTTTCTTCCATTTAAGGTGAATTTGATAATTTGGCTGCCACTCAGCCTCTTTGGGGCCTTTCTCTTTTCCATTTATATATATTGGGAAACATTTTTCTGATATACAGAAGAGAAAACTTCCGAAACATAACTGTGTCACCCTTCCCTCCCTCTTCCACAGCTTGATGCTTTTCCTTGGCCATGTCACTCCACTGCTGTGATGGGTTCAACTGTGTCCCCAAAGGCATGTTCAAGTCCTCACACCTCGTCTTGATGTGATGAGTTAAGTCGGGTGGGCCCTAATCCAACAGGCCTGGGGTCCTTACAAGAAAAGGGACACATGGGCACAGATGGACAGACACCAGGAGGGGAGAAGGCCACGTGACGGGGGCTGCCGCTGCAAGCCAAGGACTGCCAAGGACGCCACCAACACCAGCAGCCAGAGGAGGCGAAGGGGCCCCCGGCAGGTTTCAGAGGGAGCTGACACCTGTCGGCATCTGTGACTCAGCCACACAGCTTGCGGTGCTCTGTCATGGAGCCCCAGGAGCCTGAGGCACCTGCCACCATTCCTCCTGGACTCTACCCGCTCGCTCCTGTGGCCCACGCTTGTCCTCTTCAGAGGCCAGCAGCTTAAACTGCGTTTCCATTACAATCCATCATGCTCTAACTCATTTTTAAGTAACCTTTCTAGATAGTTTCAGATTTACAGAAAAGTTACAGTGACAGTTGAGTTCCATATGCCCTACCCCCAGTTTCCCCATCACTGTCTTACCTGAGAAGTTTTATTTGTCACAGTGAGCCAGTATTGCTATGTTACCATTAACAAGAGTCATACTTCATTCAGATTTCCTTAGTTTTTACCAAACGCACTTTTTTTGAGCCACAATCCCATCCAGGATCTCACAGGACATTTCATCTTCACATCTCCTTGGACGCCTCTTGGCTGTGACTCTTCTCAGGCTTCCCCTGTTTTTAAAGACCTGCTAGTGCTGAGCAGTCCTGGCTGGGTGTCTCACAGGCCCTCACTGGGATTTGCCCGGGGGTTTTCTCATGCCTCCACTGCGTTTATGCGAAGAGCAGAGGGGCAAAGCCCCATTTCCACCACATCATATCCAGGCAGGAAGCAAAGAAGCACCAAAAAGATGACTCACCAGTTGGTGTTAATCCTCATCACTGGCGGAGGCAGGTTTCCCAGGTTCTCCATTGTGAAGCTGCTTGGTCACCACTTTCCATGCTGCGTCCCTCGGAAGGAAGCCTCTGTGTGCATTCCGCGCTCAGGGGTAGAGCTACGCACAGATGTACATTAGTTCTCTGGGATTCTTCTGCGTGGGCAATCTGCCTCTTCTCCCCATTTATTCATAACAGTGCGGACTCATGGGTATTAATTTACTACACTGGCCTATAAGCCAACTCCATTTACCTTGCTGCTCCGAGGGCTCCGGCATGGGCCGTTGGGAGATCTTTCCGTGACTCCTGTGTCTGCTGACACAACGCATCATGGTGGGGTACTTTTTTCTTGAGTGCTTTCTTACTTTCTGGCACTACACCATTCTCCAGGCTCATCTTGTAAATTCCCTGCCACCAGGCTCTAATGTGCTCTGTCAATTTCCTCCAAATTCTGTGCCCCTGTCTCATCATGCTTAACTCAGATCACAAATCCTGTGGTAATTAGTAAGTTTTTTTTTAATCAGTACAATGATTTGACATGAAAGACTGCTCCAGCAGTCTTTGATGTTAATGAAACTGCATTTAGATGAGATAAGAATTAGGCTCATTATGAACTATTTAATTATACAGTCAATTGTGAACTCTATGCATGAATGGAGAGAAGATAATAGAAAAAAAGAGATAAACCAAAGTAATTTATATTTGACTTGAAATAATCAGACAGCCACAAGTAGCCCCCTCCCTCCTTCTCACCTTCAACAAAGTGGTGGGGTCCACTTGTCATTGTCTTGGGATCTGGCTGAACAAGAACTGGGGAGGGCCTAGGTTTCTGCAAAAACTCTATAAAATAAATATTCAGAGTTGCTGAGAAATGACAACTCAAAAAAATTAGGCTACTGCAATAACTCAGAGTAGGGGTCAGATTAGACAGTCAAGAGAGCTGTGCATGTTGATGAGGAAAGAGCTGAGTCAACAACCATGCCTTCTGGTCTGAGCAGAGGAGGGAGGGGGCCAGGCAGGGTTGACTGAGTCCAACTTCCACCATTTCTGTCAGGCGAGTTCCCTTGGGGAATTTAACCCAGAACCAGAAGCAACGAGTTTCCGACACAGAAACCTTACCACAGTGACTACCCTCCTAAATTGGGAAAGGCCATCGGAAGTCCCTCAAGGTCAGTCTTAGTGCCCCCTGGCTGGACATTAGAGCCATACCGGCAGCCTCTAAAAAAGAACACCATGCAGATGTGGGTCGCAGTGATCTGGGGCGAGGCAGGGCAAAGGTGTCTTAAAAGCAGCCGTCATGATTCCAAAGTGTGCCCAGGGTTTTGAAGCAATGGTTTAGATTGCCCACCTTCAGTTACCCCCGACAAGGGGCAAGGTGCCAGAGAAGAGCAAGGTCTGGGAAGAACATGGCACCTGAATTCTGTAGGCAACCCCCTCTCCTTTCTGTTCATGATCTCAGCCTTTTGCTTTTATAACTAGGTGATAATTAACACCAAAATGTACCGTCTTGATTTCCTTCCTTTATTTCGGTTGCTCATAAGACAGGTGCTAATTAACAGTGAAATGGCCTGAAGGCAGCCAAAAGGCAACAGGATGAAAAGGAGGGAGATGCATGTGGGTCCATCAGTTGGATCTCACCCATTTGATACTGAGAGTTGACTTGCAGCACTTACCGCCGGCCAGCGTGAGCTACGTGAGCTACGGATAACGCACTCATCTACGCAGCACTCTGAGGCAGGTTCTTCTATCATCCCCATTTGACAGGCAAGGAAACTGAAGTACAGAGACGATAGTAACTCGTCTCAAGTCCTAAAGCTAGCAGGAGGTGGAGCCGAGACTGTACCCAGGCTTTCTGATTCCAGAGACTGCTCTTATTTAATCAGGGAGCAAGAAAACTCATTAAAGACACGCTATGAGTGTATTAAGAAAGTAAAACTAGAAGAACTCTGCAGTTCATGCTCAGAAGGTCTAGAAAGAGATTCCTGAATGGATCCAGAATGTTCATCGTTTTTCTGGCCATACTGCTGATTCACAACGTGGCACAGGTTCCTAAGCTAACACTTGAAAGAAATGACTGAAAATTCAAAGCAGAGCTGTAGAGTTCCAAGGTCTAGTGATCCCAAAGTAGCAACACTAGAACCATTTCATTATTAAATATTTTAGTATCTGAAGGTTGATACAATTCACCCTAAAACTAAATTTCTGGGTGAATTTCTGGACAGATTATTGCTACTATCCTCAAAATATCAGCCTAAATGCACAGATTACGTAGCACTTTCTCTTCACACCCCCCACTTGCACGTTTTCCTCAGTAATAAAATCGCCATCTTGCCCCCATGTGTATTCACGGCCCCCCTCAGGTGGCAGGTCCTTGACTCAAGCAGGGTTTTGGTTCCATGTAGTTCCTTCCTTGTCTCTTTCAAGACGCCTGGATCTACCGTGTCACCGGGAGCCGTCTCAAGGCAGCTTAATAGTGACTGAGTGTTCACAATGTGCTTTGCTTCCTGTCAGGTTAATTAAATTACTTGCTGTCTAAATTATTTCAGAGTTTTCCAGATGATGGAGATGAGACAAATATCAGGATGCTCATTAGTGCTTCCTAACACTTGCAGGAAGGAAAGCATTGCTATTTTGTCTCTGCTCCTCTCGCGCACTGGCAGATTTGAGCACGGTTTGCAGCCCAGCTACCACACATCCCAACACGAACCCGGAGCCGTGGTTCCCAGCCTTGGCCACCTGCCAGAGCTGCTTCTCCAGAACCTCCAGAAATGCCGCTGCCTGGACCCACCCCGTTGGCCTGGGGGTGGCCTGGGCAGAGGGGTTCTTAAGCATTTCCCAAGTGATTCTATTGTGCAGCCTAGCAACAGCAACAAAGGAGACGAGCGTCTTTTCCAAAGTCATCCACATTTTCTCTTTACCTTACCTGACTCAGAAATCTCTGGGCCTGTCACCCTCTCTCGGGCTCATAGGTATTTTTTGGAAATAGATGGTATATTTTATTTGTATTTATTTCCCTTGTGTGATAGGGCTGCATGCTTATAAAATGTCACAGCGTTTCATTTGAGTCACTGAAGCGCTCTGTTAAACCGATAATTCTTTGGTATTAGCCTGTGCAATGTAGGAGCACTGATGCGTATTGATTGGGAGACTTTGCTTTGGTCCAGTGGTTAAAAGTCAGAAAAGCTCATTTTCAAGCAGACAGGCTCCAGTGAGTGTCCCTGCACCTGGGTTTTTAATAACACATATGCGTATTATTTATTATAAGGAAATAACTGAGTTGACATACTTTGAAGAACAAAAATGCCATAACATACAATGCCTTTCCCTAAACAATGACTAAAAAACACGCAAGTGCGTCGTCCCTCGTTGCCACAGCCCACCTTCTGTGAGAGGGCAGGGAGCATGTCCAGGGAAGACAGCAGGTGCCCAGGAAGGTGTTTGCTGGGCCC
The DNA here is from genome assembly GCA_029593785.1 of Cabassous unicinctus. Lineage (NCBI taxonomy): Eukaryota > Metazoa > Chordata > Mammalia > Cingulata > Chlamyphoridae > Cabassous > Cabassous unicinctus. Next base: position 10,358 of record JAQZBX010057996.1, read on the forward strand.
GAGCACGAGGTCCTTTCACATTCAAAGCCCCCCTTACTTGCACACTTAATGGTTGCATGGCCTGGAGCTGATTACCAGCTGGTCCGTGCATGCTTTTCTCATCTGCAGAACAGGGATAAGGCGGTAGTCCCTCTCTCCTGGGTGGACTCAAGGACTATGTGAGTTCACAATTGTAAAGTGCTGAGGAAAGATCCAGGTACCTGTGTGCACTCAATATAGCAAGATGGACTTGGGATGCTTGTTTGGGATGCACATATGCTAAAATTGGGACAATACAGAAAAGATTAGCATTGTCCCTGTGCAAGGATTGTCCTAGAGTTCTAGCCACAGCATTTAGGCAAGAAAAATAAGTAAAAGGCATCCAAATTGGAAAGTAAGATTATAAGATCCTATATGGAGAGAAAATTCCAAAGAATCAACAGCAAAGTTACTGGAGCTAATAAACAAACCCAGCAAAGTGGCAGGGTACAAGATCACACACAAAAATCAGTTGTGTTTCTATTCACCAGCAATGAACAATCCAAAAAGGATATCAAGAAACAATTCCATTTACAATATCATTTAAAACTGTTGAGAATCCAGAAATAAACCCACACATCTGTGGCCAGCTAATTTTTGATAGGAGTGCCAAGTCCACTTAAGAAGGAAAGAATAGTCTCTTCAACAAATGGTGCTGGGAAAACTGGATATCCACATGAAAGAATGAAATTAGATCCCTACCTCACACCATATACAAAAATTAATTCAAAATGTATTAACGACCTAAATATAAGAGCTAAAACCATGAAACACTTAAGAACATATGGGAAAACCTTTATGACCTTGGGTTTGGCAGAAGAATCTTGGATATGATACCAAAAGCATGAGCAACAAAAGAAAAAATCAATAAAATGGACTTCATCAAAATTAAAATTTTTGTGCATCAAAGGACATTATCAAGAAAGTGGAAGAAAAAAAAAAAAAAAACAACCTACAGAATGGGAGAAAATAGTTGCAAAACATATATCTGATAAGGGTTTCATGCCCAGAATATATAAAGAACTACAACTTGACAACCAAAAGACAAACAACCCAAGTAAAAAATGGGCAAAATATTTTCATAGCCATTCCTCCAAAGAAGATAAACAGATGGCCAATAAGCCCACAAAAAGATGTTCAACATCTCTAAGCCATTGGGGAAATGCAAAACAAAGCCACAGCGAGATAGCACTTCACATCCACTAGGATGGCGATTATTTTTTTATTGGAATCATCATTCTCAGCTGTGAAAAGATTGACAGCGTTGAGAGCAGAAAGCTGCAGTGACCAGGAGTTGAGCTTGCTGGGATGGGCTGTGCAGGAGCAGCACCTGAGGAACTTGTTGAAGGGCACATGTTTGCCCCCAGCACCTGCCAGTGCATCAGAAACTCTGGAGATGGAGCCCTGCAAGCTGCCATGACAAGCCTTCCAGGCAGTTATAATTGAGACAAAAGTAGCTACGCAAAAGCACTAGCAAAATAAGATTAGCCCTGCACCCCAGTGAATGTGATGTGGTGAGAAAAGTTGCTTTCAACAACCCTGGTAGGTAGGCAGGGATGATGCCATCAACTCTGTGTCTGGAGAAATGGGGGCACGGTTGCGCAGCTGAGCCAGGCAAGGCCACAGCTCCTTGCTGGAGAGGAGGCAGAAGGCTCGGGCTCCTGAGCCAGGCCGTCCTCTGATGAAACCAGCTCTGTACATCACAACAGGTAGGTGCCCTTCTGAGCTCTTTTTACAGCTCTGAATATGCTCAAACCCTACCCATTTATCAATTATCTACCAAATTATTGTTTCTTTCAAATAAAAGCTACCTGGTCATGACTTCATGATCAAATTAAAACTAATATAGGAGAGCACAGGTTCTTTAAAAGTAATTTAAGATCCACTCTCGTGGTTGAGAATAGAAATTTGGACTCATCCTCAGGGCACTGTGGAAGAAACCAGTGAACAAAGTTCTAGAAAATGAAAGGGAGTATCAGAGCTGTGAGGCTAATTTTAAGAAAGAAAGGGATGGTTGACGATATTTAGTGAGCATTCCCAAAGCCATTCCTTTCCCACCAGGGACACCCTTGGGCTCTTGATTCCTTCTGAGAAAATTTTCATTTCCCTCAGCCCTCTCCAGAGGTCTATGATATGCAGGAGGCGGATTCAGGTGCCCAGGGGGAAATAAACATTTGGGCAGACCAAACACTGCCTTGAAAGCTGGCTAAAGAGAAGCCTGGGGTAGCACGTAACAGGAACAGTGACTTCCTAGTTGCTGATACGACGCTCCTGTGGCTTACTGGTTTTTGTGGGTTTTTTTCCAAATATTTATTTTATTTATTTATTTATCCCCCCCTTGCTGCTTGTGCTTGCTGTGTCCATTCACTGTGCCTTTTTCTGTGTCTGCTTGTCTCCCTTTGTTGGGTCATCTTGCTGCGCCAGCTCACTGTGCCGTGTGAGCGCAGGGGGCGCTGTCGGCTCTCCGCAACGCGCGGGCCAGCTCGCCTTCACCAGGAGGCCTCGGAATCGAACCCGGGGCCCCCCATGTGGTAAGCGGGAGCCCAACCACTTGAGCCACATCCGCTTCCCTGGGTCCTGGTTTGTGCTGCTACATCCACACACCAAACAGAACGGAAACTAACTGTGAAATGCATCACTGCACCCAGAGTTTTCATGGGTTTAAACACGCACCCCTAAATCTCTGCCCCTGACTTCCTGGCTTGCTGATTTACTTAAGGTAGAATAAGTCATCTATTTTCCCATGTCAGTGGTTCTCCAACGTCGGCGCACATTGGCATCACTTAGGGCCTTCCAGCCATCCAAGGCCCAGCGGCACCCAGACGAAGCGAACCCCAGTTTCGGCAGTTGGGCCCCGGGCATCAGCATTTTTTAAGTTCCGGGGAGACTCCAGTGGACAGCGAAGGGCATGAGCGCCTGCTGGGTGGGAATAATTAGTCTTCATCGTCCCTCACACAGTTACAGAGAAAAAGGAGGAGGAGGAGAGGGAAAGGAACAGAATTTCATCTAGGAAAGAAAAGGAAAAAGGAAATCCTTCTGTAAGACACACCTCCAGGACAGGAGGGCGCTGGTCAGTTACATCTTACGACGAGGGAGCGGGCTTCAATGCCACCGAAGGGTTTCCATGGCAATCATGGGTCAGGTTTGCTCGTTCCTGGCTGAGTCCAAGAGGAAAAAGACACCCCGCAGCTACCTTCAGCCTGCAGGGCAGCAGGCCCGGCCTGTGTGTCCAGATCAGTGGGCGCTACGCAGGGTGACCCTGGAGGAGGGGTGGGGAGCTGCTGGAGCAGTCACCGCCAGCTCTTTCTGCCCTCACACCGGCGAGTCCCCGGGCGCCCCGGCAGAGACGCTGGCAGGTGGACGAGGGTGCTGGTGGGTGCGCCCCACATGCGCCCCTGGGAGGCGCGGCTGGCACCCCAGAGCCCAGCCCAGCCCAGGAGCAGCAGAGGCACCCGCGTGAGGGAACATGGGCTGGACCGAAGCCGGTGGGCAGCGAGGGGGCCTTCACTGGTGCCGGAAGCCGCCCTCCACCTAGAACTAAAGGAAGGGGGTCTAAATTACAACCAAGATGGAAGTTATTGGTGTGATGGTGCTTGGAGCAGATTTATTTTGATTTAGGTTTTTAAAAGGAAGTGATTTGTGCATCCAGGAGACACAGGAATCATGTAAGAAAGTTACTTAATGTGAAAAGAAAAATTGTGGCATTAAAATCCTCAGAGACATAAGCGAGATTGCATTGACGAAGCAAAAAGTGACAGGAACATTCAAAGAACTGAAAAAAGAGATCTCTTAAAAATTAAAAATAATTGATAATAAGAATAAAAAGCTAACTAGTAGGTATGGAAGATAAAATCAAGAAACCCTCTAGGAAAAAGAAAAAAAAAACAAACAAGAGAAAGAAAATAGGAAAGAAAAGAGTAAGAAAACTAGGGCAGCAGTCCAGGAGGTTCAAATAATAAAAGCTGGCCGGAAAGAATGGAGATGAGCTCAACAGAATTCCCCGCAGGAAGAACAAGAATTCCCAGATTGTCGCTCACAGTGGATTAACGTTTGAATCCACAGCACGGCATTGTGAAATTTCAGCATACTGGTTCAAAGAGAAAACTAACGGCTTCCAGAAAAAGGTAAAAGAGCAGGAAATCCGCAGAGGACTGGCAGCCGCGCTGCATCTGGCTTCTGAGCAGAGACGCGGGAGCTGGGACTCAGTGGCACGTCCCTTCAGAAACTGTGGGGGAGCCATTTCCACCCAGAATCCCATTCCTGGGCAAACTCTAATCAAGTGATGGTCTCAAATGTTTTAGTACCATGTGCCCTTTCTCAGGAAACTCCTGATGGGTGCAGTCATCCAACATGACATAACGGATCAAAAAAAGGAGGGGGAGAGAAAAGCAAAGAGCGGTGAGACAGTTCAAGATTATTTATGAACCCCAAAAGAGAAAGACCATGTTTGTAAGCTAATCTCTTCCTCTGGGTGTGACGCCCTTTGACTGTATTAATTCAGTGAGGGGCCTCTGACTAAGTTTGCTGGATGAAACCAATTTAGGGCTTCTGATTGGGCTGCGTCGGTAAGGGGTGACTCAGGCTGAGCCCCTGCCCCCTTGGCAGGATGCTATAAATGGACAGCCATTCAGGAAGACACACAGGGAGAGAGAGCTCAGTCATTTTTCATCCTGGGGCCCTGGGGAGAGATAAGCCATTCCCCTGATAGTTTATGGCTGACCTTGGGAAGAGAACAGAACAACTGAAAATGGAACAGAACAACTGAAGCCCTGGAAAGAAGCGAGCCCCATGCCAGGAGGGAGAGGAAGCCCTGAGAGACAAGCCCTGTGCCAGCCTGCAGCTGAGAGAGGACGCCAGAGGGGAAGGCTGGACCTCGCAGAGATCAGCGACCTTCTTGCTTCAACACATGGCAACTGACTTTGGTGAGAAAGCAGCCTTGAATTGGATTCTTTAGGGCCTTGTAACTGTAAGTTTTTACCCCAAATAAATCTCCTTATAAAAGCCAACAGATTTCTGGTACTTTGCATCAGCACCCCTTTGGCAAACTAATACATATGGTAACCCCAATTCACAAATAATTCTGTCTGGGTCTGGGTTTTACTTAGGAATGCACCTGACTGCAAGTAACAGAAAACCCAACACTGACTTAAATAAGTAGGATTCTCCCATGAGAAGCTTGGAAGCAGTTGGCTGCTGGCATTGGTAACTCAGACATCAGAGCCAAGTCTCTATTCTCAGAGCTGTTTTTCATTCATTTCACCTCAAGGGTGCAAGGTAACTGCTGCAGCTCCGGCAACATGCCTCTGGAAGGAAGTAGAAAAGGGAAAGGTGGGAAAGCTACCTCTGTACCTTTTTGTCAGGACAACAAATGCTTTCTTAGAAGCCCAGCAGAATTCCACCTTAGTTTCCCAGCTGCTAAAACATATACCATACAATGGGTTGGCTTAACTATGGGAATTTACTCACTAACGGTTTCAGAGGCTAGAAGGCTGGCTTCCTCGCAGGGTCAGTATCTTTGGGCAGCAATATTTGGGGTACCTTGGCTTTTCCATCACACGGCAGTGCACATGGCATGGACTTCCAGCTCCTGGTCATCCCTGTGGCTGCTCTCCTTCCTGTCCAGCTTCCTTTGCTCCTAAGGCCGTGCTGGATCAAGGCTCGCCGCATTGCGCTTGGGCATGCCATAGCTAGTAGCATCTTCTAAGACCCATTTACACATGGGGTCACACCACAGGCCCAGGGGTCAGGACCTGAGCGGCCTTTTGTGGGAGACATATTCATCCCCAGCAGAGGAGTGTTACCACTTGTAAGAAAATAAGAGCTCAAGCACCAAAGAGGAACTGGGGGATATTTAATAGGAAAAGGAAAGACTCCACCACAGTTAAAAATCATTTATATTTTATACTTGGTTACATTATTATTGATACTTGAAAGGCCATTGATGCTCATTAAATTTTAGATAAGAAAATGCAACGTTCTGTCACTTTTTTGCTTCTCTAAAGAATGAGCCAAGGGGGTAATGAGTCTGTCATTTAAAAGCCATTATCCTGTCAACCTGCATCCACCCATTTCTCATAGCAGCTAGGAGAACTGATCCAAAAGGAAATAGACAACAGCTCAACTCAAAAGCTAGGTCTTTGTCTTTTGGCAATAACTATTTTGTGTTCCCAAATCCAATGACCAGGCCTTATATTTAGCACCGAGGTTTAATACTTACCTGTTTCCTTCTCAAAACTAGCTCATTTATGTGGGTGCCTTGAATTTGCATTTAGTTCCTGAGAATTCCTAACTCTGCATCAGCTCTGTAAGTCTGCTAGCTGCGGATGGCACGTGGCACAGATTTAGAGATCTGAATCAGTGGAGGCTTTATTCTAATTGGAAAAATTAAATAAGATGGCCCCAGACCACTTTGATCAGTTGCAAAAGATACCATACTGTAGACCAAGAGAGATTGCACTGCAATTATTGCTTTAGATCCCATGATCCCTCTGCTTGGGTTAATGAAGAGCTACCACGTAACTGTCCATCCACCAAGAAGATAAGCACAGAAACCGCCTCTCAGACCGTGCCGCGGCCTAACGCCAGCCCTCTGGTACATCCCGGCACGCGTGTGACCTTGAGTTGCTGTGACTTCAGAGTTTTTTAAAACCATTGTTTTACTTTGCATTACTCTGTTTCTGTTATTAATGTGAATCCTGGAGCAGAGCTAACCTTCCTGCCACCTCACCTTGTTTTTCTGTCACACTCTTTTTTTGGCCACTTCTGCCCCAAAGCACTCTTGATGGAAACATTTGTTATACGTTCAGCTATGGTGTAAACCTCTCCCTGGTTTACAACTTGGCACTTGCTCACAAAGGGAAAGGAAAATCATATTTTGGAGTGCAGAGTTGAAAATCCAAACAATTCAGATGCATCCAATACATTCAGAAAGCAGTGTTTTAAAGGCTGCCTCGTGTAAAACAGAGTGATATGCAATTACATCACACCATTTTTCATTTTAGTTCACCCGTATTGCAGAAATACCATAGTAGGCTGCTGTGATGCTTTGAAATGGGGTTGTAGGATGACAAAGGTCACTCGTACGTTATGGGCCAAACTGCCACCATTGCCGTTTATCATCACTCTTCCTCTATCCCACTGTCCGGAGCATGTTAGTAGCTGGAGCTCGTGGCACCAGCTCGGCCCGTAAGAGTTCCAGCTTTGGGGGATGGAGTGGTGGAAGGAGCAGGAGGACACTGTGAGGGCCAGCTCTAGACCTTCTCCTTGGGGCCTCCAAGTGAGAGAGATACAAACCTCCATGTTATTTAATCCTCGCGTATCTTGGGGCTTTGCCATTCGCAGTCAAGCCCAATGCTGGCTGATGCAAGCTCAGTGGTAATGGTAAGGGCACTAGCGTTTCGGGACTTCTCGCTTTGTTAGATACTGTGCTGAGCATCATCAATTTTAATCTCCATGTCAAC
>JAQZBX010057997.1:0-17835 GCA_029593785.1 Cabassous unicinctus
AACATTTGCTAACAAATCATGAAAGAGCATCATCAAAGTATTACTACTAACTATAGTCCGTATATTCTTCCCGAATACATATTTTTAAGGATTTATTTATTTATTTACTTTTATCCATTTTTCACTCGCCCCCCCACCGCCCCATTTTTGCTATTTCTGTGTCCATTCACTGGGCAACTCTCTGTGTCCATTTCCTGCCCTATATTCTCATCCTTCTCCTCCTGTCTTCACTGAGATTCGATCCTCAGAAACTCCGATGTGGGAGAGAGGCGTCCTACCGCCTGTGCCACCTTAGTTCCCGTTTTTTCAGTGTGTCTCGTCTTGGCTTTCCCTTGTGTCACTATCCTGTTATGTCATCATCTTGCTGTGTAGCTCACGGGGCCTGGCAGTGCACCCATGGGCAGGACATTGCAGCTCACTCACTCGCAGGGCCTGGCAGTGCACCACCCGTGCACAGGGCGTGGTGGCCCACGTGCCTTCTATATTTCTCTTTCTTTTATTTTTACCAGGAGGTCCGGAGATGAAACCCAGGTCCCTCCATATGGGAAACGGATGCAGAACCACCCAAGCCACATCGGTGTCCCCCTGTTATATCTCTTAAGGTTGACCAAAGATACTCAAAGTTACAGTCTTTTCCCACATAGGATGTTCTTATAATAAATCAGGCTTAGTTTATCACCAGTATTCTGAAAACCAGACCTAGGGAGAAAAACTAGGTCTGGGGACACATGCATGGTTTCTAATATAGCGAATGTTTCGCCTACCCTCATTATCACAAAATCAGGTCAGCGAGAATATTCGCATTCTTTCTTTGTTGTATATAATCTGTGGCTCAGACCATCCAATAAGTTCTAATTTCAGATATTATATTTTGCAATTCTATAATGTCCATTTAACTCAATTTATAGTCTAATTCTGTTTAAATATCCTTTTTTTCATTATCATCATTTTGTCCACGTCTTCCTCTATTATTGTACCTATTAATCCTGATTATTTTTTACATCCTTGTATACTAATTCCAAAATCTGGGTCAACTCTGTGTCTGTATCCATTGATTATTTTATTTCTTCTTATCAGTTATTTTTTCTAGGTATTTTAAATGTCTACTAACTTTCTATTGTATGTTAAACATTGTAAAAGATCCATTGTAGAGACTCTGGATTATGTTAACTTCCTACAAAATCCCCAGATGTTTATGGTAGGTTTTGTTCTGGCAGGTAGTTCAATTACCTGGAAGATCACATTGATCTCATCAAGGGTTGGTTTTATCCTTTGATAGAATTGGCCTATTTCAGTTTGACCTTATTCTTAGACCTTGGTATTTACTGTGAAGATAGTCTTTCCAGACTTTCAAACTAATAACACAAAGTAACAATATCACCTATTTTTTGTAGAGCATATTATAATTTATAAATAATTCTCATATGTCTTATTTTATTTTATCAAACATACATGTTTTCTTACTAAGTGCACTAAAAGAGACCATTCAGCACATAATACAAAACAAAGTTCTCCAGATTTAATAGGCTTTTCCCTGTCCCAGAATGTTTATTGAAGCCACACTAGTTAGACCTAGAAATATCTCACTGAAAAGCATTCATAATTTCATTCATTTAATACTTATTTGTTGAGTACCTGCCCTATATTCTTCTGGATACTATATTGCACACATGGAATGCAAATATGAACTATATACTATCAAGGGGTCTAATAAAAAAGCTCATAGTCAGGACCTAAAGCCAGATTAAAGGGAGAAATGAAAGGGCAATAAAAACAAGCTGTCTTCTGTTTTAAGATTTTCTTTTTAACATTGTATTTTGGTTTTATTTTTCAATGCTTATCTCTACATTCCAAGAAGAACCTGGGAGGACCTGAAGTGAGAAGAAATGAATAAATAAATGTTTATTATTTATGGATTTGTCTATATTATTAATCTTTAATGCAGTAGCTTGGCATAAATCATGCCCACATATTTACTGACTCAAGCTGCTTCAGTAAGTACAAATTTCCCATGAAATGTCCATCATCAAAAGACATAAGTCAAGACACATAAGGAGCTAAGAAAAAAAGCATATGTTTTGCTATTTCCCTGAATACAAGAAAAAATTGTACTGAGGACAAATTGTTGCTAAGCTTTTGTTTTTTGGGGTTTTTTTTTTTTTGAGGTTCAAGTGGATTTTTATATGGCCTTATTGACCCTGGAGCAGCATTTAAAAGCTAGACCTTAAAAACAACTAGTAATCAGTAATCACAGCATTTAAAAAACTTATTTTGGATGTTTACTGGCTGTTTAAATTTTAAAGGAGCTAATCATAATAGATATGAACCTGATGAAAAAAATCACCCTTTTAAGGGATTCCAGGAAGGAATACAATAGCTGTCTTTGGCTCTAGTCGGGGTGGGGAGGGGAGGACATTTGTTTTAAACTCAGAACCTACTGAGTCAAGGATACATCCTTGTGTTTACTTGTGTTTACTGCAAATAATATCCCTAGTGCTGCACTCCCTAAGAATACCAAATATGCACCATGTATGCCAGCTCATGGAACAGATTTTTGCTTCAGTTTCTCAACTAAGTATCTCTATTACCTGTTCAGAATAGAATGTTATCTTAAATTGTGGGTGACTTAGCTAGGACTCTGAGAATCTAGTAAGTTCTCTCAGTGCTTTCGCAATGGATAGATTTTATTTCTCTGTAACAGATAGCCTGTTTGGAAAGGACTGATGAACTGGAATTATCACGATAGCTCTTATTTATTAAGAGTTTACTATATGTGCCAGACACTATGCTAAAGTCATTTCATGAATCATCTTGTTTATCAGCGCAACCATGAGATAAAGGTATTATTATAAATTTACTCTTCAGGAAATAAACAACTGCCCCCAGGGCACACAGCTATAAATTATCAGAGCCTCTCTGGGCTTCAGGTGCTATTGCTTAACTAACTTTGACTCTTTCTACTTGAATACCCACCCAGTCTTTCTGGTTCAGCCTAACTTCCTTGTATACTTGTTCTCCGAAGGTACCTGAGATCACAGCATCATTTCTGAGTGGTCATGGTAATTTCAAAAGTGCCAGTCTCTGCCACCAGGATCCCCAGCACCTAATCTTCCCTTTCAGCTGTATTTTGACAATGAATTTGTAGGATCCCAATGCCACCTCCCCTGGGTTATAAAAGCTTCAATTTTATCTGGACCCAGTTGTCATTTCTCTTCCAGAAATATTCTGGGCTTGGAGACAGGAGACCAGGATTCTGCCGCTAACTTGCTATATGGCCTTAGGCAAATAACTTAAACTTGTCAGGTCACAGTTTCCTCCTCTATAAATTGAGGGTGTTGGACTAGGCCCTTCCAGCTATAAAATTCTATGATTTTAAGATCAAACATGAAATCCTGATAGGAGGATTGCAGTAAAGCAGTGAAAAAAGAAAGAAAATGGTCTGGTCTAGAAGATCTTGCTTATTTTATTATAAGTGTTTGGGGCTATTTTAAACATGTTTACATGCTCTTAGAGACATTTAAAATGAGGACATTTTATAAGGTAAGAAACAAGAAAGCCCTCACACACACGATATTTAAAATCTGGCTCCACAGTTCACAACACCCTCATCATGTATATATAGAACACAGCATTTACAACCACTTAGTCTGTAATATATTTCTTTTGGCTGAGAGGTAATGTTCAACTACACGAGTTTCTAAGAACACTGATCTTTGTTCTTTATGTTGCTGAGTAAAGTAATGCTATTTTGTAAGGATATAGGGTCCTTAGGCATTCAATCTAATTATTACTATGTTTTTTTGTAAATAACTATAATAGCTCCCATTCATTTTAACACCTACCCTGGGACTGACTCTGTGCTTAGCAATTTACATACATAATCTCATTCTTCCAGCAAGCCTGCAAAACATGTATTATTATCCCACTTTACTCATAAGAAAATCAGGCTGCAGAGAATATGGTTACTTGGACAAACAACTGACACATGAGAAACCAGGATGCAAACCCAAGTCTGTCCAACTCTGCTATGCCGTTCTGCCCTGAAGCCCCTTAAAATAAATTTGTTCACCTTTGAAATAATAACAGTAGTAAAATGTATTGAATGCCTAATGGGTGCTTTTTAAGCCTCCCAGCAACCTTATCAGAGAAGCACTATTATTAGCTCCATTCTACAGGTATGGAAACTGAGGCCTGGAGAAGTTAAGTAACTTGTTCAGGGTCGAAGAGTTAAAAAAGATCAATGCTTTCAAACCACTTCCTGCAAATCACCTAAAATCGATAGAATCCTCAGGGATAGAGGGAAAATACTCATTTCTACTCAAATTTCAAAAATTGATATCCGGGGTGGCTTGATTGACAAGGCAATGATAATTATAGTTTCAAATAAATCATTTAATTCTTCCATCTCTACTGTTTCCTCCCACCCACATATATATCAAGTATGGATGAAAAGAAATTACCTCCAGGTTACACATATTCCAACATTCTGGTTACCATCTCAGTTGCTCCATTTTCCCACACCTTGCTTCTTTTCTTTATGAAAACCCAATAGGCACATTTCTCTCCCCAAATCAGGGGCCAAGAATAACAATGAAAGACAGTCTTTAAAATCATTGTCTCAGACTCCGCTGATTTTACGATTTGACACACTATCCATCATGGCAAAAATGTTTTCACAATTAAATTTCAAAATTACTTTATGAGGGCAAGTGTGATACACTGACCACTTGGGGATCCTCATACTTGCCTTCATCTTATTGAAAATTGAGGGTGAGGTGCCTGTTACCAGTCCAAAGAGAGACACATAATAGATATTTTGTCAAAGAAATGAAGGAAAAAAACCTTGAAACTGAGGAGCAGAAATAAAATATGGCTAGTTGTAAAATATTTTAAATATCATAAAGTTTATGATAAACCTTAATTCCAAATAAACTCCTTGATGTTGTAAGCATACACTGTGTTGGAGTGTTTAAAAATATATACACAGAATCAAATTCTCCATTGCAACAGTAATTTTCCATTACCTTTTCAACAGCATCCTATGAAAACACATACATATAGAAGATGGATACTTTATGATAGCAACACATTGGAGCCAGTGTAATGCAAGTTATGTCAGTGTTTCCATTTAAGCTACTTTTTTTCAGTGGGTTAATCACTGTACCATAAAAATGCAATTAAGTGAAATCTGGCATGTGTGTTCTTAGTAACATTTTTAAAAAGGGAAAAGAAAATAAAGGCAATGGCTGCCCATTTGGATGATTTTTTAAAATTATTTTGAGGAACAGGTACTGTAAAGGAAAGTTAAGCAAAAGCTTTTGGCAACTAGATTTATAAATATATTTTGGATGTTTGTTGCCAAGTAATTTAGTCATATCTTTTTCTATAAAACAATCTGTGATTTCAGATTCTTTGACATGCACTTTCGTACTTCATGTGACATGCATCAGCCGTAACATTAATATTTTTCTATGGTCACTAGTTACAGTACTTGGGAGTCCAAGTATTCCTAAAAGGATGTTTTGCCAAAAACTAATAATGGGATAAAAAGTGATACGAGACTCCATTTAAAATTATGACTTGGATAAATGCTGACAGAAATGGGAATATGGACCAGCAGCAAAAAACACATAAAAGTGTCAGCTCCGCCACTTGCTAGTTTGTGTGACTGAGGCAAACTATCTAACCTCCCTGTGCCTCCGGCATCCCATTTTTAAAGTGAAAATAATAATAGTACCTATCTCAAAGGGTCCACTCATTCAACAAATTGAGCACCTTCCAAAAGCAGAAAGCAGTAAGCCAGTCTTCCTAAAGCTTGCTTTATTTAAATACAATTAAGGTATTCTGATACCAGGGAATTTTCTCAAAATGAGATCTTAGTGATTTTTAGTGAATATATTACTTAGGTAGGATGTTCATTTTGAGAGCTAGTTAGCTCTCTTAGATGACATGGTTGAAGAGAAGCAAACTCTCGAATCACATTAAACACTTGTCTATTACTGAGCATCTACTTAGTTTAAAGGTGATAAATTAGCAAGCTACCTCAAGCACCTGATGTTTAATTTAACAAATATTAACTGAGCACCTATTTTATTTAAGGAAGGAGCCAAAGATCACATCCAATATGGGATCAAATGGGAGCATTCAGGAAGGGGTAACAACTATAAAATGTAGGACTTTGATGGGAGGAGAAAAGAATGCATTCAGGTGGAGGAAAAAAACATATGGAAATATAGCAGCAAAACACCCATAAATATATTTAGTTGTAACAAAGGGTAAAAAGACAGTGGAAAAGGAGGTTGGACAGGAAGGTATAGACCAAACTTTGAAAAACCCACAGAGTTTATACTTGATTCAGTGGAGGACATGTTGAGAGTTTTTGCAAAAGAGTTAGGCATTGCCCTGGGGATGGTGGCTAATATTAGCCCTGAAATTCTCAAGGAAGTATTTCCTGACTTCCTTAGCCAGGGCCAATCTCCTTATGATAAACTGTCATGACACCTTATATTCTTATTCCTAGCAATCATACATTTATTAAGATGATTTTAAATTGGTCTCTTTCACTAGACGGTAAGTTCCATGAAAGCAAGTTGCCATGCCTACTGTTTGACTCACCACTATACCTCCATTGCCTGGCATACAGTAAGCAACCAATAAATATTAATTGAAAGAATAAATGGCAAAAGCAATCAAGAGGCTCATGGAATTGGGGCCTATCACCCTTCCAGACTGGAGGTCAGGGAGACACTGAGCCTCCTTTCAGTTCAAGTATCCAAGATCCTGCTAAGGACACAAGGGTAGAATGTCACTTGCCATAGGGTCTCTCTTCACAAATGCTGATGATACAAGAGATGGGGTATTGAGGAGAAAACAAAGCAAAAGCCAGGCAACAGATCTCCAGGAACTTGACAATAAGATAGAAACTCAGAAAAATAGATGAGAGAAAGTACACACTAGAAAATAAGGCTAGAAAAATTCAAGAGCTTTCAAGTATAGCTGCTGAATATCTTTGATGGGTGCCGGGGTTATAGACAGGAGCTGAGAGCTCTTTACGTGTCTGGACAAGGATTTGCAGAGGTGTGGGAAGGTAAAGAAGGTGATACTGTGCAGAGAGAATTACATGAACATAAGTCTATTAGTCAGGGTTCTCTAGGGAAAAAGAACTGACAGGAGATACCTATATAATGTAAATATTGTGAGATTTATTCTAGGAACTGGCTCACACAACTGTGGGGATGGTCAAGTTCAAATTCCATAGGGCAAGCCACAATCTGGGAACTCTGATGAAGGTTTTTTATGAATTCTCCAGAAGTTGGCTGGCTGAAATAGAGAGAGAATTTTCCCCTTCTCTTCAGGGTTCCATTGATTTCAGCTTCTGGCTATTCCCTCTGTGATTTTCTCATCTTCTTCCTGAATTTCATTCTCTTATAGAGGACTCCAGTAATAGGATTAAGGTCCATCCTGATTGAATGGGGTTACACCTTAGGATAAGACTCATCCTGATTGAGTTGGGCCACTCTTTAAACGAAGTAACCTCATCAGAAAGTTCGACATACAATGGATTCACACTCACAGGAATGGATTAGGTTTAAGAACATGTTTTTCTGGGGTACATAACTCCAAACTACAATAGCATGTGTACCCATGTGTGTGGAAAGGGGGGCCTGTGCTAGTTCATGGAGGAGGTAGGCCTTCTGCACTGTTGTTTGGGAAGAGTGCTGACACCCTCATGCTCATAGAGGGTGGGGCCAGAGCCCCAGGGTTTGCAGAGAGCCTGGCCACCACCCTGATGACAGGAGAGAATGGAGCCTTCACCCCAGCATTCAGGAAAAGCATTACTACTGCATAAGCACTTGGAAGGGGCAGGCCTGTTGCTTCATCAGATCCAGAAGACAAAATAATGATCCACAGATGACAGACTGTGAAATCTAATGGAGTTTTCCCTGGTGGGTTTCAGAATTGTTTGGGACCCATGACTCCTGCTTTCCTTCCAATTTCTTCCTATGGGAGTGGGAATGTTTATCCTATGACAGTCCCTCCATTGTATATTGGAAGCAGATAATGTTTTCTCTAGGATTCACAGGCCCACATACTGAGAGAAATTATGCCCTAGGACAGACCACCTCCATATCCTATTTTCATGAAACTTTATACTTAACATTGTTTCTGAAATGACTTAAAACTTTTGGGAAGTTGTGATGGAATGAATGTATTTTGCACATGGGAAAAACATGTCTTTTGAGGGTCCAGAGGGCAGGCTATGGTGGTTTGGAACTATGTACCCCAGAAAAAACATGTTCTTAAACTTAATCCATTCCTGTGGACATGAACTCATTGTAAGTCAAACTTTCTGATGAGGTTACTTCATTTAAGGAGTGGCCCAACTCAATCAGGATGAGTCTTATCCTATTACTGGAGTCCTTTATAAGCAGAAAGAAATTCAGACAGAAGAAGAAAATTCCACAGAGGGAACATCCAGAAGCTGAAATCAACAGAACCCTAAAGAGAAGGGAGAGGCCAGGAGAGACCACCATGTGCCTTGCCATGTCACAGAAGAGCCCAGGAACCAAGCATCACTGGCAGTCAGCTCCAGAATGCCATAGTCTTCTGGGAGAAAGCATATCCTTGAAGATGCCTTGGTTTCGACTTCTCCCAGCCTCAAAATCATGAGCTAATAAATTCTCATTGATCTTATTTGCTTGAGCAGCCATGGAAACTAAAACAGGTAGGAATGTGAACAAATGCATTTCATTAGAACATAGGTTAAGTGAAGGGAAATACTGGAAATATAGTTGAAAAAATGGATTGGAGCCTTACTAGCTTTCATATTAAGGAAGCTGTACATTAATCAATAAAACAGAGAGCCTCTGCAAGTTTGTGAGCAGAGGAGAGATAAGACCAAAGCTTTACTTCCAGGTTCTGTTCAAGAGAATATATAAATTTGAAGGAAGAGAGGAGAGAGTAAGGACTTGTACCATAGTACCGGCAAGAGAAAATGAAATCCTAACGTATGGTTGTATCCATGGCTATGGAGATACAAATCATAGCTGCACAAAGAACCAGTGAAAGAGTCTTCCCCACAGCACTTAGAAGCTTATGATAAAATGTGTATTTATACTCTTTATAAAAAGAGACCTACATAATATGATCTGACTCCTGCCCACTTCTGTACTTTCATTTGCCATCAACACTCTGAAGAAACTTTCACTACAGCTAGTAGCAGCCATACACCCCATATAGCTACTCACCCACATGCCTTCACAGAATGCTATTCCCCTCCACCGGAATGTCCTTTCACAAATTCTTCATTTGCTTACACCTTTAAATTCACCTCAGCATCCTCATTTCGTAAAATTCTTCCCTGTTCCTCAGTCTAGGTACTCTCACAGCAGCCTTCCATATCTCTGGCACTGCATTTACCACACTCTAATTCACATGCTGATTCAGATTTTCTGTTCCCCATTTCAAAACTATAGCCAGTAACATGAAGAGGAAGTAGAAGGCAGTGGTTAGGAGCAGAGGTTCCTGTCTCCACAGCTTACCAGCTACCAAACATCTATGGGTCTTTATCCTCCTCAGCAAAATGAATGTAACATCTACCTCTCAAGAGCCAGAATTGTATGAGACAATAAACACAAAGTGCTTAGCACTATGCCTGGTATATCAGAGCACTGAAGGATACAGCTTTTTTACTAACCACTCTTGGGATGTTGCAGATAAATAAAGCAGAGGTCAGGCTCCACAGTCAGTGACTAGTACCAGGTTTCCCACTAAGATCTCCAGCCTCTCAACTACTCTTCCATTCAGAGGATTCCTTTTGGCAGTAGATCTCCTCAACTCTGGACCTGGACTCTAAACTCACAGAGATGCCCAAATGCTTGAACCAAGTCCTACTTTCCTCCCAGAGATACAAGACAAGAAGAAATGTAAAGAGAGAGCTACCCAAAGTAAAACTGAACTTTATATTTCCTGTGGCTAGAGAAGAATCGGGAAAAGTAATTGTTTACTAATAATTATTAAATCTCCTTCATTTCCTTCTAATTCAAGCTAAAATTATTATTATTATTATTATTACTTTTCAGTAACGAATCAAGTGATTCATGAGTATGTTGGTGATTCTGACTAGGCTTAGAATTGGCTAGCATCATATAAAAGTGGATACGATTAATTAAGTAAAAGAAAAAAAATTGAAATTCCAATAGCAGATCTCTCTCTGCACTGGTTTTTAGTAACTTTGTCATCAACCAAATAAATTCAATTAATAAACCCCAAGAAGAACTATCCATTTACAATATCCATTTATAATATGTAAATATGAACTTTGTCTTTTGTTCCATAGAACAGGAACACACTACCGTATAAATGAACACATTCCTTGTCTTTCTGCTGCATCTCATTATACCAAAAAACTTTCTTAACATACTTTACAGTGACATTCTTCTTTATAGTTACATCTCATGCCATAATAACTTCCAAATATATTTACAGCACTCTATTGTAGGCAGAGCATAAGGAAAAGAAGAAAGCATCATTTCAAGATGCTGAAGAATATTAAACTACTGGTTAGAAATGTATTACGCTTTATGGATTCTGTTGCTTAATAAAGCATTTTTATTTCTTTCACTATCTTAGAGAATTAAGTTGCCTAACAATCAGAAGGCATAGGAAAAACGTCATTTCTGCTATCTTACAAATGAGAAAACTAAAGAGATGATGCTCTTCATTTAAAAAGCCTCATGGTAGCTGATGGATTATACAAGAGAGGTGGTTACTACCTGTCCAGCCGACACCTCACTCATTGTAATCTGCCAGCCTATAACTCCTGCATTTCGTCCTCCAACATGGGACTCCCTTCCTGCAGTAGTTGGTAGGAGTTACATAAGTGCCCATGACAAACCAATGCCCTATGCCTGACCAAAATCTTGAGCTGATCCAATCTCATTATGCTCTCAAACACTTGTTATTGGGCAAAGGAAAGACTGAAGCATTTAATTATGACCCTGTCTATAAAAATGTGCTGTGAAGGTGAGTCAAGTATGTAGTAAGGCAATGATACATGCAACCCAAAGTAAAAAAGGGGCAAAAATAATAACAAGTAGCTGGTGAGGAAGCCAGCCAGTGGAAATAACAGCATTCATTCAAGGAGAAGCAGAGAGGGCATGAGAGACCAGTCCCTAGAGCAGATAAAGTTCCTGAGAAACTCAGTCTGTGAATTCTTATAATAAACCTCCTTTTACTGAGTGACTTGCTGCTTCTTGCAGTGAATTTGGACAATTAATGCAGCTGCTTCAGAATTAAGAAAAGAAATGCTATTTCACAGAAATGGAAAGTTCAAAAATCTAACATAAAGAGGATTTCTCCTATTTCAGCATTAAAAGAGGTATAAAAATTTAGTTACATTCACAAAAAGATACACATTTGTCTTGAACCAGTTGACATCACATGAAGATTGACGTGCATATAAAATACATAATGCTTATCAGATGTATCGATTTTTTATACTGCATAATAATAAATTAGCACAAATTTAATATCCACTTCTTTTTTTTTTTTTTAAAGATTTATTTATTTATTTATCCCCCCCTTGCTGCTTGTGCTTGCTGCGTCCATTCGCTGTGTGTTCTCTCCGTGTCTGCTTATCTCCCCCTTGCTGTGAGGTCCCGCTGCATCAGCCCACGGGCCGCGCGGGCCGGCCTGCCCTCACAAGGAGGCCCTGGGAAGCGAACCCAGGGCCTCCCATATGGTAAACAGGAGCTCTATCCACTGAGCCACACCCACTTCCCTAATATCCACTTCTTATCTCACAGTCTCTCTGGGTCAGAGGTCTGGGCACAGCTCAGCTGGGTTCAATGCTCCACATCTCCGAAGGCTGAAGTTAGGATTTTGGTTGGGTTGTGTTCTCATCCAGAGACTTGAGTAGGGAAGGATCCACTTCCAAGCTCCCTTAGTTTGTTGGCAGAGTTCATTACTTTCTGGTTGTAAGACCGAGGCCCTCAGCTGCTATAGGCCACCCCTCTCCAAAAGGAGTTGACAATATGGCTGTTTGCTTCTTCAAGGCCAGCATAACACAGAGATTTGTGTAATGTATTATAATCTACAGAATGAGTGTCCCATCATTTTCCAAGTTCTCTTGGTTAGAAGCAAGTTATAAATTTTGCCTGCACTCAAGGGGAGGGGATTATACAAGGGCATGGGTCATTGGGTATCACCTCATCCTTCTGCCTACCACATTACACAATTAATATCACTGAGTCATCTTCTTTCCTCTTTCCTGTTCACAGAATAAGCTAATTAAAATTATACTCCTTTGGAAATTCCTTCAAAAACTGTACAGAAATTAGTTCAAAGTACAAAGGTGCACACACCCTCACTTGCCAAAATTAATCTATATTACCAAACTGCAAAAATATGTTTATGGAATCAACATTTATAAAAGAAATAAGTATAAATTTAAAGAGAAAAACCCCTAAAGCAAATGGATTTACATTTTCTGTAATCTCTTTCACTCATCATCCATGCAGGTAGGTAGGTAGGTAGGCAATAGATGGATGGATGATAGATGCATTTATATATTTATATTTATACAATGGTTATCATAGCATAGAATTCTCTAGAAGAGTTTAACGGCAGATTGGAGCTGGCAGAAGAAAGAATGAAGAAAAGTGAACAGAGCTTGGGAAACCTGTAGAACACCAACAAGTGTACCAATATATGCATTGTGTGAGTCCCAGGAGAAGAAAGAGAGAAAGGGGAAAGGGGCAGAGAGAAATAATGGCTGAAAACTTCCAAATTTAATAAAAGACATGCATATACACATCTAAGCTGCTCAGTGAACTCCAAACAGGATAAACCCAAATAGATGTACACCACAACATATTATAATCAAACTGTTGAATGCCAAAGACAAAGAGAGGATTCTGAAAACTGCAAGAGAGAAGCAAACATGTCACATGCAAGGGACCTTCAATAAGATTTAGTGCTAATTTCTCATTAGAAACCACAGAGGCAAGAAGGCAGTGAGATGGCATATTTAAAGTGCTGAAAGCAAAATCACCAACCAAGAATTCCATACCTAGAAAAACTGTCTTTCAAAAATAAGGGAAACATTGGGGGGCCTTACCTTGGAATATATGATAACCTATCTCCCCAATGTATCAGAATTAGACTCATTTATAATTTTCCTACACATGGTTCTTCTGCTCCTTTTATTTGAACCTCTAATTAGCACTATACCCATTAAATATATGTCCCAGAGACTTAAATCTTCGAGCTGTGCATGTGCTGGCTGAGCCCTAAATCTAAGCAGAGTTGCAGCCAACATCTACCCTCTAATTCATCAGACTTACCCAGGACAACTACCAAAAAGTTGATGATCGACAATGCCCATCCCAAAAAACAGAGAGTATCTACAACTGCAAGCAAGACAGTTTCCACCCATTTGCCCCATGAGGTCTAAGCCCCCTCTCAACTGGAGGTAGAGCAGGCATCACCATCCCCAATTCCTCAAGATTGAGGAATGAACACACATAAAGGGGGGATGCAACCATGGACTCAAGTAGACTTATTATTATTCTAGGAATGGAAGAATTGGTAACACTGATAAAAAAAAACAGTGGTCATCAGAGTTTCTGAGGGGAGGGACAGTGAAGAATAGGTGTAATATGGGGCATTTGGGGGAAATTGGAATTGTTCTGCATGATAGTGCAATGACAGATACAGACCATTATACATTTTGTCAAAACCTATAAAATTGTGTGATGCAAAATGTAAACCATAATGTAAATTGTAGACCATGTTTAGTAGTAATCCTTCAATATGTGTTCATCAATTGTAACAAATCGCCATACTAATGAAAGATGTTTTTAATGGGGGAAAATGTGGGAGCGGAAGGGGATGGGATATATGAGAATCCCTATATTTTTTATGTAACACTTATGTAATCTAAAACTTCTTTAAAAATAAAGGGAAAAGAAGAAAAAAAAATAAGGGAGCTATTAAGACATTCACAGAAAAACAAAAGCTGAGGGACTTCATCACCAGAGGATTTGCCCTACAAGAGATGCTAAAAAGAGCTCTGCAGGTTGAAAGGAAAGGAGAATAGACAATAGATTGATGTCAGATGAAGAAATAAAGATCTCTGGTGTGGTAACAACATGGGAAATTATAAACACCAGTAGTATTGTATTTTTGGTTCATATTTCCACTTTTTACTTCCTACAGAATCTAAATGATAAATGCACAAAATGTAGTTATAAATTAGTGGTTTGGGAATCATAAGGAGTAAACATGTAATATGTGACAAGAACTACATAAAGGTGGTTGACAGAGGGGTATAGGAACCTAGTTTGCAGGTACCTTTGAAATGAAGTTGGCATGGAAGTACACAAGAGTGCTACAGATTTAGGAAGTTAAATTTAATCCTCATGGTAACTACAAAGAAAATACCAGAGAATATTCAAGCTCAAAGGACAGAAATCAGAATACAATTTGCTAGGGGCAGGGGACAAGAGGAATGGGGCATTAACACATAATGGGCAAAGGGTTTCTGTTTGGGGAAGTGGGAAAGTTTCAGTATTAGAAGGTGGTGAGCATATCGCAATAACATAAACGCAATTAATCCCACTGATGGTATGCTTGGGAGTGGTTAAGATAGGAAAGTTTATGTTATGTATATGTTTCCACAATAAAAAAAGAAAGAAAAAGAGAGCATCTAAATACACAGTGACAATTAAATGCATTACAGGATCCTGGATGGAATCTAGCAAGGGAGGAGAAAAGGCTCAATGAGACATTATTGGGACATATGAAAAAGTTGGATTATAGACAGTAAGTTTCATTTCAATGTTAAATTTCTTGGACATGATAACTGCACATAAGGTGGTTATATAAATGAATATTCTTGGCCTTAGGAAATGTTCATGGCAATATTAAGTGGTCAAAGAGCATGATATATACAATATACACTGCAATGTTCAGAAAATGGATTCATAAATAGCAATAGAAAGAAAGACAGAAAGATCAAAAGATAGATAAATAGACAGAATGATAAGGCAAATAAGGCAAAACAGTAAAATTAGTGGATCTGGGGTATGTTGGAGTTCTCTGTATGGGTATCACAGAAATGAAAAAATTATATAAATGGAGAATAGAATAAGGGTTATCAGGAGCCGGAGCCAGAGGCCAGGGGCAGAAAGGTAGGTATGATCATAAGGGAGGGAATAGATCACCTTGGTGGAGTCAAGTGTAGTTAATGACTTCTTTTGATATAATAGTAGAGAAATATGTTTGCTTATAGGTATAAGATTACTAGAGAAATGGAAAAGCATAGAACTTTCAAATTAACAAGTGAAAAAAAGGGGAAGAGGAGTGAATAGTAATTTCAATAAACCAACAAAAATAAGGAAAAGGAACTAGGGGAAAAAGCAATCATAAATAAAAGGGAATGAATTAAATCAAATTAGTTGTTGCTATACCAGGTGAATGACTAGATACCTCCATTAAGATGGATACAACACAAGTATATGTTGTTTATGAAAAGTATAATTTAAAAAGTGAAAGTAAAAGAAAACAATGAAATGAAAAGGATGAACAAAAATCTACCATTGGAGGACAAATAAAAAGAAATCAGGAATGAAAATATTAATATTCAACAAGTATGAAATATCTTACAAGGATATCCAGCAAGATTAAAAGTGGTATGTCAAAGAAAGACATCAAGCAACACAAGAACATATAACTTAGAAGTTAAATAATGTAGGAGTTAAATGAATAAAGCAAAATTACTTATAAATTAAATAAAGCAAAAGCTAATACAAATGCAAGGAGAAACTGATAAACAACCCAATCATAAAGAGAGAATTTAATATATATCTTTCAAAATACCATAGTGCTAATAGGTAAAAAATATGTAAGCATATAGAAAAATTGAATAATACAATCAATAAGCAAGATTTATATAAACACATAAAAGATAAACATATCATAAGTAAAGAACAAAACTTTATTTTTTATGTCCACAGAACATTTTAAAAAATAAATCATATAATCAAATTCAAAAATATCCTTAACAAATTCAAAATCTAAAGTTCATAGGATCACATCCTCTGACTATAAACCAATATATTAAAAAAATATACAGTTAAAACATTACAATATTAAACCTAACTCTTTGGAAATTGATATTTTCCTAAATATTCTTTAGATAAGAAAATAAATGGGACTGCAACTAATACTTATCTACAAGATAATGAAAAGGAAACTACTAAATAAAAAAAATTGGGGATACAGATAAAGTCATACTTATAGAAAAATGTTTAGACTTAAATAATTTTAAAAGACTGAAAACAATGGAACCAAGTACTCATTTTAAGAAATTAGAAAGGAAGTCTCAAAGTAAACCAGAAGAAAAGAGAATGTAGAAATTAACAATAAATGAGAGAAATAAAAGAGAAAAAAATCCAAAAATTGGCTCTGACAGGATGAATAAAATAAATTCTCACAAGTCTGATAAAGAAAAGACAGCTAAAATACGCAAGAAGAATTAAATACAGAGACAGAATGGGTACAGAGAAAACTGGAGGAAAGTATGAGAATATTATATTCAACTCTATGCCAACATATTTGAAAGTCTAGCATAAATGGATAATTGGCTAGAAAAATATAAATTACAAAAACTGATGAAAGAAAAGAAAAAATGAGCATATAAATCACAAATGACATTATAAAGGCAATTTAATATTTCTCCATTTTTAAAGGCACTAGGCCCAGATTTACAACTGAACACTTTCCAACTTTGAAAGGACTCATAATTTCATTGTCATTTAAATTATTTGATTGCTATAAAAGATGGAAAGTTTCCTAACTCAATTTTTAAAGTTTTAAATTGCAAAATCTAATAGTGCTTAAAAACCTGAAAATCATAGGCTGATTTTACTTGTGAATACATGTGCAGATGTCAATAAAACAAACAAACAAAAATCAGTCAGAAATTAAATTCCTATCCACAATACTGAAAAATATCTATGGGAGTTATAAAATTTTATTGTTAGATGCAAGACTAGATTAGAACAAGTGAGTAGGCAAACTATGTCCTTGGAAGGGACAATTCCATGCCAAAAAAATCTATAAATATAAATCCTCCAAAAAGTATATATTTTGAAAGAAATCCAGTTGAATCACAATCATTTTGAATTAGGTAAAAATGATCCTAAATGTTCATATACAAAAATTAATGTCTAAAAAGAGAAAAAAAATTGTAAGTTGAGGACTTGCCTAACCATCTACTAAAATTCACTTACTACAACAGGATCTTACTTAAAACAGAAAAAAAACAAATAAATCAGAGGAATGGAATAGAAGGTCCAGTAGTTGGTTTTAATATATACAAGAATTTAATATATGATAAAGATAACATTTTATTTTAGAAAAAGTCTTTATTCAAAATATCATCAAAATTAGCTACCCATCTGTAAATAAATTAAAGTGGACACTACTTCACATCATATAAAGAAATATATTTCGAATGGAATAAATATACAAATGTAAAAATAAAACACAAAAATAGAATAAATTTTGAATAAAATATATGGGGGAGATCCTTTAATCAAGGCTTTTTAATCAAGGTACAAAATCCAAAAGTCCTAAAAGAAAAATCAGATGGTTTTATTAAACAAAAAATAAAAACACAGTCAAAACATGAATAAGGGTATGGGAGAATATTACTAATATAGAGACAGTTTCTACATATTGATAAGAAAAATAGAAACAAGCAAAAATAATGTGAATATGAAATGCACGTGTCCAATAAACATATAAAAAGACAGTCATTTAGTTTAC
>JAQZBX010057998.1:0-17833 GCA_029593785.1 Cabassous unicinctus
TCTCACAACAATAATGGAGAAAGGGCCAAAAGCTGTACAAGGGACCTGCTTTGGTGGTCATCAGACCAAGACACTGGTATAAAACTCCCAGGAGGTTGAGAGACAGAGAGACAAAGAGGCCAAAACAACTAAATGAGTTATCAAACCCTTGTGTGGTTAGTAAGGGATCCTATCCTCCACCTCTAAGACATTTAGCTGAGATAAAACCCCTGGCTCACTGCAGCAGACTGAAAGGGGAAAAGATGTCTTCTTACTTGATAGCTGTTACAAGGGAAAAGGGAGAGGGTGTCAGGGTGTTTCTGTTCAGTAAATTCTGCCAGCAGAGCCTGCTTTGAATTTTGGCTCTGACAAAACCAGAAACTCAGGAAAGCAGAGATTGAAAGAAATAACTCCCTGGAAAGGATCACTGACAGCCACCATCTGCTGGCTGGTCTGGAAATTGCACAGAGAAAAACTGTTTTTGGTCTCTCTTAAACCAAATGCCTGGAAGAAAATCTGCACTCCATTATAGAGACCATGGCCCAATCTTGATAAATTATGCTTGACAATTTTAAAACCTCAGAATAGCTTGAATCAAATATCCAAGAAGAGATATAGAATAAAAATACCAAGCAAGAGAGAAAGACATTGGCAATGAGAGTAAATTCACCAATATATTCACATGCCTAGACATAAGCAAAAAATTAAAAACCCTACTAGGAAACAGGAAGAGATAGCCCAGCCAAAACAATTAATCAGATATCTGTAAACATACAGGATTTAAGAAAACTAATTATGATAATCACATATCTCTCTCAAATCAATCTAAAGAATTGAAGAAATATATGACTACAGAGATAAAAAATTTAATAAGACACTGGCTGAACATAATGAATAATTTGAAAGTCTGCAAAGAAAAGTAACAGAGGTTATAGGAATGAAAGACATCATGGATTAAAAATATACTTTCCTTGTTTGTCTTCATTTTTTTTTCTTTTTTTATCTCTTCTCATATTTCCAGTCTTTTATTTTATTCTATATTTTCTCATTTCATTTTTTATTCCACCTTTTTGATTCTTATTCATTTGCATTTTTAAGTATTTTTCACCCATATTACTTATTTATTTTCCTGGATCTTTTGTGATTTCTTTTATAACACTTTTTAATATAATTTAAAATTATTTAAGTTACTTAGTTTGCATAAATGTTACATAAAAACATACTCTGCTCCCTACAGCTCCCACATTTTTCCACATTAACACCATCCTTCATTAATGTTGTACATTTGTTACAATTGATGATACTATCATTTTTATTATTACTATTACTCTATTTCTCTTCTCTCTTTCCTTTTCTATGGTCATAATATCTTTTCAAAGTAACACAGACAACTACAACAATATAGATTAATTGGAATCAAGGGTCAAAAGGAACCTTAATACAAAACAAAAAAATTAAAATCTAGCATAGAAAAACAAGCTAACCATGTGAATAAGCCCATTCAGATGGCTTGTATTTTTTTTTTTATAAATAAATCCTAAGAACCAGGAAGACATGATCAGGCTAATGAACAAACTAAAAAACAGGAGGAGATGCAGAATGTGGAAAAACTAATAAAGGATCTCCAAACAAATATCATGAATCAACTTAATGAAGTGAAGACAGAGATAAAGGATATTAAGAAGACACTGGAGGAACATACAAAAGAAATTATAAACATATATAAAAAGATAACAGATTTGATGGTGATGAATGACACAATACAAGATATCAAACATTCGCCAGAAGCACATAACAGCAGATTTGAAAAGGCAAAGTAAAGATTTTGGGATGTCAAATATAGTGCATCTGAAATCAAACAGGTAGTAGAACAGATAGAAAAAAGAGAAAAAAATCAGAAGGGACACATTGAATTGAATGACAACATGAAATGCACATACATATCATAGGCATCCAAGAGGCAGAAGAGAAGGGAAAGGGACAGAAAGAGTGATGGAGGAAATAATGACTGAAAATTTCCCAATTACTTTGAGAGACATGGATGTACATTTTCTGGAAGTGCAGGGAACTCCAAGAGGTATAAATCATTAAAAAGCTTACCCCGAGACATATACTTAACAAATTGTCAAACAATCAAGACAAAGAGAGAATAATGAAAGCAGCAAGAGAAAAGAGATCTATCACATACAAGGGAAGCTCAATAAGTCTAAGTGCTGATTTCTCCTCTGAAACCATGGAGATGAGAAGGCATTGGTATGACCTAGTTAAGGTATTAAAAAAAAAAAATTCATCCAAGAATTATGTATTCAATAAAGCTGGCATTCAAAAATGAGGGAAAGTTCAAAATATTCACAAATAAACATAAATTAAGAGAGTTTGTCTACAAGAAACCTGCCCTTCAGGAACTAATAAAGGGAGATTTGAAGGTTGAAAGGAAATAAAAAACAGGAGAGAAAGTGTGGCAGTTTGATATTGTTTATGAATTCCAAAAATAGATATTGGATTATGTTTGTGAATTGGTCTGAGCATATTAGATTGTATTGGATTCAAAGGTTTCAATTTTACTTGATTAAATAATAATTAATGCTTACCCTGCAGGCTTCTCTCTGAAGGTTTTCAGGTGGGTTTTAGCCAGTAAACTAAGTTAAAATTTTCATTTAAGTAACCGATTTTTTTTTTTGAATAATACAGGACCCAAAAGAAGCTAGTACAAAACTAATGCCTTAGTTTTCCCTGTCCTATGGTATCGCTGGATGTTAGATATCCCAGTGGATCACTATTCTTATAGGAGCTGGGAACCAAACTTGGGACCTCATATATTCAAGGCAGAAATTCCTCCCCTGAGTTACCTTTCTAATTGAGTCACTTAGCTCTTCAGAAAACTATTCAGTCACTTTCCCCTGGGCCAGTTTTACTGTGTATGGCAGTCAGATTCAGCAGGCTGTATGAGCAGATCCCCCCTCTACTCACCTAGGTTGAGTTCACTTCTGAAATTCAAATGGGACCCTGATGACTGTGTTCACTGCACTGCACCAAACTGATTTTCAAGCCTCTTCTAGACCACCTCCTCCTCCCAGGGGACCCTAAATAGTCTCTTGGAAACTTGTTAAGTGCTTCCCATTGCCTGACTCCTTAAGGGGAGTTGAAATCCTGATAGCCCTCAGCGTGGAACTATTAAATTGGCTGACTCTGCCCTCTCTCAAGCCAAGCCTCTGTATTCCATGGCGGTTAGGTAAATCAGGCTTCCTCAGCAGGTTCGCCTCTCCCCTCTGCCTGGTGCCACTTCAAGCTTGTTGGTGTGTTCCCCAAAGCTCTAAGGGGGTCCAGGCAACCAAACCCATAGAAAAGAAATCCTTCTCCACCCTTTGCCAGAACCCTCCCACTTTCAGAGAATGCTACCTGTCACTGGGTGGCCAGTGGGAGTCGGGGCTCACCCTGTCCCCCTGCACTGAGGGTGGGACTAATCAGTCCATGTTTTCCAGGAACAGGGCTACAAACTCAAGGTTTTATCTTGAACAATCCATTTCCTTGTCCAGCTCCCTCCAGATCGATGTCCCAAAGCTCCCACTGCGTGGGCTCCCAGAACAGCTCACTCAGGCTGGATCCTGTACCCAATCAGCTGTCTTTTGCAAGAGAGATGGTGAGCATCCACTTAAACTGACATCATCTTGCCTTCCTTCCCAGTTATCCCCAATGTCTTCTTAAAATCCTTTATCTCTTCCTTCAATTTATGAAGTTGACTTATGATTTTTGTTTAGATATCCTTGATTAGTTGACCCACCTTCTATGACCCCTCATGCTTTTTATTTGGTTCATTGAACTGTGCCATGTTTTCCTGTTCCTTAGCATGACGTAATATTTTCTGTCTAAGCATCTGTTTATCTTGATGGTTATATTCAAAAATATAAATAGCTTATATTTCTATGCTAAAGCATTATTTTGTTTTATTTTATATTGTTTCTTCTTTGACTATTGTTTCCACTTACTCTATATCATGTGTTTATTCAGATTCCTCTGGAAAAAAAATTAAGAATATAAAAAGAAAGCAAGAAGAAAAAATGAGTAATTTTTTTAAAAGATGGAAAATGAACCATAAAAATGCCTGAAAAAATAAGTAATAAGTTCAAAATCATAAAAAATAAAATAAGAATAAAAAATGGGAAAATAGTGAAACAGTAAAAAAATAAAATGTCTGAAAGATGATAAGATATGAAAGGTAATGAATACCAAACAAGAGATGGGGAATGAAAGAAAAGCAAAGGATGAGGGAAAACAAAAGAAAGAAAGGGAATGAAGAAAAATAAGGGGGGGGGGAAGGAAAAAAAAGAAATGAAGAAAAAAAAAATACAAGCCTTATTCTCAGACAACCTGCACCATCTCAGGCTGCCAGTGCTCACCAATCAATCACCTATGGCCACCCTCTGCAGATAATATGCCTATATGTAGAGAAAATATAAAGAATAAAGAACAAAATCAATCAATACTAAAAAGAATTTTCAGTCTAATTTTCCTGTCATGAGGCTGCTTGTCTCCCAGATCCCTCTTTTCCAGGGAGCCAGCTGGGTGCCTGAGAACCCACTAGAACACTCTTAGGTTCTCTCATCTTCTGGGACAGTTGGGTGCCTGACAGGTCCTGGCTGCCTCTCCCTGCCCACTTTCCCATAGGGCAGTTGGGTGCCTGACTGCTTGCTGGCTGCCTCTGCAGTATCCCCTTTCACCCAGGCTGCTGGACACCTGTCAGCTCACCACTTCACTGATCCAGAGCATGTGAGTATGATAGCCCTCCTGATCAGCTGTGTAATGTGAATGGAAAGGGCTTGGCAATACATGAACTTCATTGAGAAGGGATGTGGATCTTTTAAGGGGTCTTAGGTACTATTTTTTCAAGGAGATGGTTACTACAGAAAGAAAACCCCAATATTTTCCCAGTTCAATACAGGTTGGCTACCTGTATGCTGTGAAAGAGTGAAAGATCTTGAGAATAATTAAGGGCTTCACACTTCATAACATCTATATTCACTGAATATTTTTATTTACTTTTATCCCTCATCACCAACTCATTCTTTACAGTGCATTTTGTCTGCAGGATGATGTTTCTCTGCTTTAACATATGCAGCCTATACATCGTACTACTTCTGTCAGGAGGGTAGTAGTTTCCTCATTTTTGAGTCTAAGGCAGAAAGGGAGTTTTAATCTTTTTTTATAGGAACTCTCTTATCATACAGAGTACCCTAATATGTCCCCTCAGTTGTGCGTTCTCTTATGCTTTTCTTTGCATTTATAGGTATAAAATTTCCTCATAATTCATCATTATTTAATTGTGTTTGGGGAAAAAGAAGAGATAAATGTTTGTTTAAACCAAAATTATGTTTTGCATAATTTCATTTGTGCTTTTTTGATCTAATGCACATAAAACATTTTAATCATACAATAAAATAAAATAGATACTTGCATATCTAGATAAGATTAATGTAAATTGGATCTTAGTGCCAGAATAGCTCTATCAACATAAAAACAGAAAATGAGTAAAATATAGGAGACATTATTTTCCGGCGCATGAGTGTAAAAGTTTAAACCCTGTATAAAAATGATTGAAAAATATAGTTCTACTACTTTTGCTGTAAAGAAAATGAAAAGTATTCATACCCTGTTGTAGTAGTTCAAACAGAGTAAACATTCAATTAATTACAGCTTCCTTCCACTCCAAAATTCAGGTTTAAGAATATTAATACCACAGTATTCAATTAAAAGCAAATACCTGAAAAAGTATGAAAGGATTTCCATAATATTCAAAGAAAAGTCAGTCATCAAGGTAAACAAAGCAGTAAGATTAAGAATAAACAACAGTTTAAATCTAACCTCCACCTGCGTAAAATGAAAACTAATAATACAAAAATGGATAAGTATTATAGATCAAGTTTTATCATCAATTCTTCATATTTGATGGAAATGTATTCAAATTTCTCAATAATGCTTTTGAATGTATAGTTATATTTTCATTTATATCTATGTCTATGTCAATGTCAAATCTATATTCTAACATCAAATACACAATCACAATTTGCATCTATTCTTTCAATCTGGCACAGTCCCTTAGTTTTCTCTATTCTTCATCAGTGATATTTTGACAAGTGAAGGCCATTTATTCTTTTAGAATGTCCATCAATTTAAATTTATCTCAGGTTTCCTGGTGATTACAGATTATCCACTTTTGACAAGAATACTACAGAAGTTTTCTAATAAGGAGGCACAAGATATCAATATGTTCCAATGCTGTTTCTGATGAGGAAAATTGCCACAGCCCTACTCTTTCCCCCCTCCTGCTTTTAACAGAAACTTTATAATTCAGCGCCACTCCTCCCCCACAACAGAGGCCTCCTGCTTTAGAAAGATAAGCTAAACTCACCCTTCTGCTTCTGTAAACCCTGCCTCTCTACTTGCTTAAAGAATTTGCCCATTTTCCCAGCACCCCTCTAGCCAATAAACAGAGAATATGCAAGTTCCTATATAAGCCCATGAAAGCCAAAGCTCAGGGCTCAGACTTTGGAGACTAGACTCTCCTTTGGGCCCACATGTAATAAAACTTTGTTCCTCCGCCTCCCCAAGTGCCACTTGGGTTTCTCATCATCTGAGTTTCATCTGCCACAACAGTTCTATTAACTTTCATCACTAGGTTAAGATGGAGTTTGCCAGGTTTCTCCACTGTAAAGTTACTCTTTTACCCTTTGTAGTTAATAAATATTTTGTGGGAAGATGCATTGAAATTGGAACCCCAGATAAGATACCTTGTTATTATCATGTATTTTTGCCTCCTTTTATCCCCTACATTTTACACTTTCTTCATAATGTGCAATTTGCTCAGCAATCTTTTCAGATAACTTTTCAAATTCAGTTATTATTTCTTCAAATTCTCATTTTAAGTGACCATCTCAATTATTTTTAAAATTTAGATAGTTGCAAATATTTTCATCATCATGGATAGAAGTGACTTTGGTTCCTTTTAAACCTGGCTGACCAAACCTGATTGCCATTTATGCCTTCTTAGTTTTTGTCAGTCCTTAAATTGCATGTTTAAAGTTTACCATGTGGATTGCTAGGCCATATTTGAATATTGATCATATGCATATCAATATTTTTTGGAGTGTACATCTATGTTTTTTTCTATAAGTCTAAGTATTTGGAGGGGAGACAAAAGGAAGATAGAGGAAATTAAGAACACAGTACAGGCTGATATAATCCACAAGTTAAGCTCCAATAAACAAAGAAGGATGGCGTGGGTAAATAGTGTGCATGGAATGGTTAACAAAGGAAATCCTACCCACAATTTATAGATTTATTTTTATATATCTGATAAGGAAATGTCTACCATTACCAATAAAACATTACCTTCTTGCTTCACTATTTTTCTTACCTTGTTTATCCTCCATATTCCTGAACTTGTTGAAACTGTGGGGGGAGGTGTTTTTGTTGTGGTTTGTTTCTTTATTTTTAGCAAAAACATATTTATTTATTAACCAAAAGGATGAGATAATTAAACCAAAACAGTTAACTTGTTGGATGTAATATGTTTCTGATAAATATATTGGAACATAACTATGAAAAAAAAAAACACATTATGGAGGTTTGCTCATTGAACTGAGCTTATTCATCCTCTTGGCTAATTCCTACCCAAAGAGGATGAAGGAATTTTTATTCTTTTTCATAGACCCAAGTACTGGTGACATTGTTAAAACATACCACCACTAACTTCCCATATTCCACTTTTCTTGTTATTGTGGTTTCTTTCACATCCACTTCCTGGTGTTAAACCAATGCACTATGTGTTAAGTTGCAAACAAAGTTTTTTCTGCCTTCAGTTGTAATTTTTTCCAACTTCCTTCCCAGGTTGCAAGAAAATTGGGATGATTTCAAAGTGTTCTTAGCTTTTATGGTGAGTGATTTGCCTTCAGAACTTATGATACAACCTGATACCCATTTTTTCCAGAGTCACTCCAACTCCTACTTCATTCATATATTCATCAAAGCCTTTGCTCACCAACAGATGCCATCTTCCGACCAGCTGCTGACAGGTGGCAGTAGTTGGTATGAAGGTGAGTTGGGTCTCAATGAAATTTCATTTCCTTCTCCTCTGTGCCATGCTCCAATTAATTTAGCAAGTCTATCTTCAAGCTCATTAACTATTTTAATAGAATGTTTTTATTTTCATTAACCTTCACTTTAAGCAACAATCTTCTTCCATTTATACAAGTTGCACTTCTTGTTGCATGGACAAACTTCATTTTGACATTTTCTCCTTAATATTTTTAAAAACTTTTCAATGAATTTTTAAACATATGATGCATAATACTTCATTCCAAGGGCAATATTGCAATATATGGACTTCTTGCATATTGACAGATCTATTTTTCCAACAGTTCTAAACCAAATAATGTGGAAACATTAACAATTAACAAGAACTTCATCATGATATATTAGTTAAAGAGGCAATATAAAATAATTTAACAAGTCAAAATAAAATTAAAAATCAATCTAA
The DNA here is from genome assembly GCA_029593785.1 of Cabassous unicinctus. Classification (NCBI taxonomy): domain Eukaryota; kingdom Metazoa; phylum Chordata; class Mammalia; order Cingulata; family Chlamyphoridae; genus Cabassous; species Cabassous unicinctus. The sequence continues at coordinate 8,513 of JAQZBX010057998.1, forward strand.
TCAAATGTAACTGTGATAAAAATCATTTTAAATTAAGAATACCTTGAGATACATTCATTATTTTGTTGTTACTAAAATATTTTAAATTACTTTATTCACTCAAAGTTCTCAAAAATATTAGCTTTGACTATTGTCTCAACAATTGTTTAAAGCATCCCAAGCCCAAGATTATTTTCCCTCATTTTTCCAATAGTAACCAGTCTTTTGAGTTTAATTTCATGAGGATATATTGCCTGCCTCCCCTTTTTGTTGCATCATTTAGCCTTTCAGTAATCCCTGTCTCCAGATGATCAGGCCCAACTTCCAATGGCTTCTCATTGTCATCACCTTATATAGAATGAAAGACAAGGAAAGCTGTGTGTCTGGTTTTATGCAAACATAGGATTTATGAAGTAATGACATATGCCCCAATTTAAATATATATATCTAAGTTAATTACTATATCATTTGTATTCTTCTTATCGCACTTGCTTCAATTCTATCAAACTATCATTATTTTTTGTTAAATTGTATGACTGGGTAGATGAGATGTGAGTATAATAACTGTTGGTAGAAAATGAACCCAGATCAAATTAATTCACAAAATGTAAGATTAATGCAGACTCCTCACCCCTCTCCCAACAATATAACAATATTCACAGTTAAGTTCTGATAGGGCACATTTTGGTGCATGTATATATGTATACATACATATATATGTATATATGTATATATATTGTTCTTTTCTCCCAGAGCCTACCACGAACAGTTGTCCAGGGCTTAGAAGTGAAAGGATTTGAATAGTTTTGTGTGTCCATGACCAAAGGAAACATTCATTTTCCTCTTTACTATTTTGATGAGTAATAAAAGCATAATTGCCTGTTTCACTCTAATCATTTGTTTATAACCATTCTGGATGAACAATAAAGATGTGTGGGAAGAGCTGTTTTGGAACAATAATATAATTTGCATTCCTCTCAAATTATCTTCCTTATAGGTTTCTTTCTTTGTTTTACTTTGTTTTGTTTTGCCTGTTGGTTTGTAGTAAATCATACATTCTTTGGTGCAAACATGCCAGTAAAGCAATACTGCTTTAACTCTGTATCTTTTCCATTTCTTTTTTGTTGTTGTTATTCAGAAATAGGTGTAGAGGGAGAATTATACACAAAGTTTTTTCTTTAACTGTGTAACTATTTATACAGATCGCAGTTCCAAATGTGTAAGGAATTTAGAAATTTGGGATCCGAAAAATAAAGTAATTCACTCTTTTTAGACCATGTAGTCTCTATCGGAAGGTGGGGAATGATTCTGTTATGGGTGTGGGCATTTCCCAGAAACACAGGTTGATGACCAGACAAGTTGTTCATCTAGCTTCAGCAGAACAAAGAGCACCCATGGGCAGAGGTATTTCCTGGTAGCACATGTTGCTGTGCTGCTCTGATTGTCTTGGACTATTTTGGTGCTCAGAGTGCCCTAGTGCACTTATTTTTTGTTTGTAACAGGAGAATCATGTCTGAATAACGTAAGTTTTTAGTGCATAAAGGCTTCCATGAAGAAAAACATGCATAAATCTTCTCAATATAAATTGTAAGTATCCTAAATGAATTAATTGTTGAAAGATTATCAACATTGTTTGATTGCCCATTGCAGGAACATGCATTACTGATATAATCCTTGCAACAACCATGTGTATGCCTGTTTGAAAAGAATAATAAAGGGTGAGTATTATCACCTCATTTACCATCACAAAAGTAAAGGTTGAACAATAATGAACAATATATACAAATTTTAATATAATACTGACTCTTGAAATTGTATGCTTAGGAAATTTAGGTTGCCAGTTCTCACCTAGACTGGGATATGCCCTATATGATATGCAATAAATCATAATTTAACTTATAATAGTGTCACTTTTTACTCAAAAAGATAGAATTTGTTCTTTCTGTTCACTGATTGTAATAATAAGAGGATTGATTGAGAAATGTTTTCCAGCATTTAAGAAAATATTTCCTGCATTTTAAAAAGACTTCTGGAAAAAAAAAAACCAAGAGCATTTTGATCTCCGTATACATATATACATCTTTGTGTATAAAATTAAAAGATTTAAAAACATGTGAATTGAATGCAATGAATTAATAATATCATCAAGTTGATGTAATCAAAAATCACAAGGAAAAATTTGACAGATTTAAATACATAATTATTAGATGTTGCTCTAACTGAAAAATAGCAAAATCCTAATTAAAGAGACAAGTAGAGATAGGTAATAATTACATGAAGTAGATATTAGTACCTATATCATCTAAAAGCACATTCAAGTTAACCATGAATTTTATGACACCACAGAAAAATGAAGAATTGTTTCAGACTGCAGAGTAATAAACAGTAAATCAGCATGGTCCACTGCATGGTGAACAAATTATAAATTACAGAAATCTTTATATTATATATATTTTTTTTATTTTCACAAGGATAGATTTCATTTTGATTCTGTAAGTTATATTCTGTTTTTCATGAATTGAAATTAATATTCATTTCATTATGATACTTGAATCATAGTTCCTCCCCACTCTTGGATTATGATATCTTTCTCTGATAAACTTTATTTAGCAACCATTTTCCATTTTCCTTTTCATAGAAAACCCAAACCTAATATATAAAATGAAAGACAGGTTCCCATAAGTAGTATGAGGTGAGCAATATTACCACATTTAATTTTGAAACAACTTATCTATCAAAGTGATAAGTAAATAAGACATTCATTCAGAAAATAATTTAAAATGTGTCAAAGAATTCTGCATTATGTTAATAATTTGAAATGGTGACTTAATATGAGAATAGAGGTATTGGGTAGATTTTTGTTTATTTGTTTTCATTTGCTTTTTTGGTAAAATTTTACAAAGTGTAGACTTGCTTTCAAAGCAAACTTGTTTCTTTACATCATATGAAAATAGCTAGAATTCATCTTATGAATAGATTCAAGAAAAGATTTGAAAAAAAATTCTAATACTTAAGGAATTCCAGAGGTATTATAATAGAAAAAGGTAACTTTTCTATCCAGTGAAAAGATCTAATGATCCAAATATTTGTCTTTTAAACATTTACTTGTGAAATTGAAAGAAAACTGAGTAAATCATAGGTGAATATTTGTAATAGTATCTGTTTTTTTTGTTTTTTTTTTTAAATAGGGGATATATTTTACTTTTTAAATCAGCTTTCCCTCTATCAACATTCCCAGGGCCACCTTCTGGGCCTTAATTCTTAGACTTTATATGACTGGATTCAAGGTTGGGGGTACCAGAGTGTAGAAAACAGATATTACAAGGTCTGAAATAGAAGGAGACCTTGAAGTAGGTTTTAGATAAGCAGTGAAGTCAATGGAGAGGAATAATACAATAACCAATGGGTGTGCAAAACAAGTGGAATAGGCTTTTGACTGGTTCCGTTGATGGAATCTTCTTGACATTGAAAATGAAACAGCAGAAACCCCAAGACTACACTAATAAGGATGGGCACAATTTCTCTTATTAAATTTTCTGAACAAGAAATAGCTAATAATTGGGGAATGTCACAGAAGAACTGATGGACCACATTAAACCCACAGAAGGAGAAAGAGAAGTTATCAGCTGTATGCATCATGGCAATCCAAAACTCACCCAGCCAAAACACAACCACCATATTCATGCACATGTCCCTGTTCATGATGACCTCATAATTCAGAGTATGGCAGATGGCAGCATAGCAATCAAAGGACATTGCTGTGAGGAGGAATAGCTCTGCAACTGCCAATAAAACCACCAAAAAGACTTGGGTGAAACAACCATGGAAATAGATGGAGTTGTTGTTGGTCAAGGAGTTGAGACTGGATTTGATAATTGTAACTGAAATGAGGCGAAGTTCCAAGAAAGATAAATTCTTCATCAAGAAGGAGAAGGGTGTGTGGAGGTGCTGGTCCATAGTTATTATGATGATAATGAGGACATTCCCCATCAGGGCCCACAAGTAAATGAATGAGAAAAACACTGAATGCAAAATGTACATATTTTAATTGGTAGAAAATCCCATGAGGATAAATTCATTTGTAGCTGTTTTATTTTTCATTAGTACAGGTGTAATATGTTTTAAAAATTAATAAATAAAAAGAGAGAGGAAGAAAACATGAACAAATTCAAGTCTCACAAAATTAAACATGTAATGGGTGTCCGCATATGGCAATGATATTATCAAATATACATAAATATTACTTCCAAGTACAAGTTGTGCACTTCCTCAGTTTATTGATAATCAATAATTTCCTCATTTATTTAGCTTTATTTAACCAAATTAATTTTACTTCTCATAAATCTGTCATTATAACATTGTTTTATTATATTATGTGAAAGATGTTGAATAACTGAAAATTTATTCACTGACATATCAAAATCCTCCAAACTCCTAGATTAATTCAAATTGACCAACTAATTACTGCTAAACTGTGCCACAGGCTTCTGGTCCCTACATCCTATCCAATGATGAATACAATCTCTGTTTCTACACAGCTTCTGAGAATTTGAGATATAATTAATTCCCCATCTACTCTATAAAATCTTTAGCCTTTTTGACTCTGCATAGCATTCAGTTTAAAATTGATCACAAATTTCAGCATTTTAATAAGGAATTTATTTAATGGCTGCCTTTTTTGTTCTCCTTCACAATATCCAAGTCTTTGATCATTTACAGTCTTATACCTGGAGTTTAATAAGTAAACTGGTTAATGTAGGTATCAAAATCCTACAATGTATGAGCTGAGATTATTGGCCTCATATTCACAAAAATATTTATTTTTAAGAAATGTCTTGCCTTCTGATATTCCTCCATATCTAATAAGTAAAATAATTATGTTTTCTACACAAGCTCTTTTTTCTCTTTATTTTTATTCTCTCTTCAAGTATTATGGCATTATCAACTGCACATCTGAAGTATTGCAAATATTTTATAACAGTTTTCATGTTAGTAGCACTGCCAGTTCCCCTTCCTTGTGTTTCTCTATCCCATCCCTAAGATTAATACTAATTTTGCAGCAGGGAAGAAGGAATGATATAATGGGAGCTAAATTCAGATGGCATCAGTGTGATGAAATACTGTGGTCAGTATTCCTTTTGGAATGACAATTTGATGCCTTATATTTGTACAGATTTCATTCTTCAACCTTCATCTATATTAAGAAATATTTAGCAATATACTTTACCATTCACCTACCCACACTCTCCCCTTTAACTCCTTTTTTTAAAATGTGCTCATTCTTTGTCCATGGTGGTAAATGGTAGAAAGGTCACAGAGTAAATGATGTTAAATTTAACAAATTCAATAGTAAAAATACAATTACATTAGGATACTGATATATCGATGTTAAAAAAATATATTTTAAATGAATACTTACTGAAGAGTTAGACTCCCAAAAAGTTGCTCTGTTTTGAGAACCATTTATCCCCATGGAGACTGACTCTCTGGACATTAATCCAGTTAATCTGATGAATTTATATTAAGAATTTGAAAAAAATAGTGTTTGCAGGTATTATCAAAATAATCTTAAGAAATTTCAAACATAGGCTAATTTAAAAATGAAAAAAAAAAAACACTCATGACCATATTTCTAACTTATCCATACTTGTCTGTGACTTTTAGGGATGAGGAAATAAAACAGAGAAATTAACTCAAAACAGGCTTCTTAGTAACTCTATCTGACTTAAGTTACCTTAATATGATATTATAGGGCTGAAAATCATAGTACTTTTAAAACAATTAACACCATTATTTTTTATTTTATCCTTTTATTACTTATTGGATACATTCCATTAATTATTGTGTTAATTATTTTGATTTCACTTAACATTGAATAAAGGTTCAGATTAGTTTGCTAAATGAAACACCCCTTATTCATTATATACATTTCTGAACCAAGATATTATAACCATGCCAAGAATATTAATATTAAATAATAATATTAATATTAAAAATATTAAAAATTATTCCTAAACAGAAGAATATAAATTTAATATGTTCTGCCATTGAATTTCATCACAAGAAATGCTGGCATAGATGCATTGAATAATTAGACAACCTGAAAATACTATGATTTGAATATATGATCCCTTTATATTTTATTATTTTCACTATTGATTAAAAAAGGATTTTTAACTACTGTTTTATTTCTTAGGTACTTTTAAATCCAAACTTTATTGTATTCTAAAAATAATGACTTCCTAGTATCCCTCCAATCCTTGTGCCTGAAGATTCCAGTTGTCTTCTGAGTTTCAGTACTAGTGAAATTACATCTGACCACAAGGACAGAAACATGTTGTTAACTTCCACTTCAATAGAGATCATAGAATGTGTTGATTTCTCTCAAAACTCATATGATGCTCACATAATCTGGCTTCATCTGTATCTATGTTGGGAGACAAAGGGAGGTGATGAGTTCAACCATTTTATATCTTTTGTTTCTCTCCCATGGGCTTGAACATTGCCCAAGAATTACAATTTATCAAACTTTTTAATTCTAAAGGGAAAATAGGCTACAACTTTGTATCCACTGACTTTCTTTATTGGCATGAGCCAATAATAAAATATTACTGAGTAATTAGTGAATCAGTATGTCATATTTTTTTATTCTAAAAGTGGCTTGCACATTCATAGATAAAACTGTAATTCTATTTTCCAGTTACTTAGTTCTCATTCTTATATGGATGTGCTATGGTGTAATATTTTTATTTCTATTTTTAACTTATGGCTTGAGGATTTTCACTAGGTGTTTTTCAAAATTTATTTCCATCATTCTGAGGAAGGATCTTATTTTATTTTGTTTCATTTTTTATATTTTTTCCCTTTCCTCTTTCTGGAATTTTATTAATTGGGCTTTTTTATTGATACTACTTTCAATTTCTCTATTATGTAGCTTATCATTTAGGAATGTGCCTTAAGTATTCTTCCAACATTTCTATAGCACAGTTTTATTACTGAAAGTCTTTTCACGAATTAAGGACTTTCCCTTGTTTACTATGGCTCATTGGAGACATTATTCTTTTCTTTTTTATTTCCCCTATGATAACTTTTAATATGGGATTTAGTTTTTTCTTTTATTATCTGCAATCACATTCCCTCATAGTTTCATTTTTCTGTTAATATTTTTTTATCTTTTTTTTTCTCTGTCTTTAAATTAGAGACTTTCCACAAACACATGATTACCCTAAGGTTTATGTTTATAATTAAAAGGAGCAAGTTTATTGGAAGTGCAATGAGCATGGACTGGGCTTGTGAAATTCATTTGTCAGGGATGAGAAAGGTCTTAAATATAGATTATTTCAAGGAGTCATTTCCTCCAAAAAAGAATCTCCCAGGATTCTCCCAGGGACTGTTAGCTTAGCTAGCAGCATTCTGCACAGCATCTTTGGAAAAAAGTAAGGGATTTACATTATGTAATGTGTACCCTTCATCCTCACCTCCCTCTTTACAGTGACTTTTTTCTTATGTTTCATGTTTCTCTGCTTCAACCTCTGCAGCCTCTACTTTCCATTACTTCTGTCAGGAGTATAATGTTTCTTTTCACTCCTGAGGTGCAGAGCAGATGTGGAGTTTTATCCACTTTTGTAAGATCATACAAGGACCTATTTCCCCTCTGTAGTGCCTTCATTCCTCCTTTTCTTTGTCTCTGTGGGTATAAATTTTCAATTAATTTCACTTTCATTTAATTGTTTTATTTTAGGGGAGAAAATAGAGATAAATATTTGTTTTAAATGTCATTGACTAAAACTACTTTTTGATTAATTTCATTTTTATTTTTCTTGTATAATTTACACAAAACATTTAATATTATCACGAAATAAAATACAGACTTGCACATCTATACATGTCAATGTAAATAGTATCACAAATCTTGAATAAAAATGATAGAAAAATATTATATTAAGGTTCTCTAGGGAAACAGAGCCAACAGGAGAGATCTGTAAAGAGTATGAAATTTTATAAAATTCTTTCACTTGGCCGTGGGGATTCAAAAGTCTAAATTCTGCAAGGCAGGCTTTAAACCATCTGATGATGGTCCTTGATGAGTTCCCAGGAGACACTGGCTTTCTGAAGTAGAAATGGAAATTCTCTTTCTGAATGCTGAAGTCACTTCTCCTTTAATGACTTTCAACTGATTGGATTATACATCACTGATTGCTGACAGCAATCTCCTTAGTTGATAGTAGATGTAAAAAGCCATCTATGCAATCAACTCACTGATGATTAAAGTCCATGGAATGCCCTTTCATTATAACTAGCTCAGTGCCTGATTGACCAAACAACTGGGCAACATAACCTAGCAGAGTGGACGTATTAGACTAACCATCACAAATTTCATTCAACTTTTTGGACCATGAATGCAATGGACAAGCATGATCACTGCAAAAACTGATTATGAGAAGGAAGAACTGGAGGCAAATTAAATGTACATTGAACAGATTGGTTTAGTAAATGGAGGTGTTGTAATAAAATGTGGTACTGTGACAGATTTGGACTCAGTTATGTCTTCCCTACACATGGCTCATCTGTCCCTCCTATTTAACACTATACTTGGTGCTGGAGATTGTAGGTATACATCCAAGAGACTGGAGTCTTTGGGCTGTCCATGTGCCAGCTGGGCCCAGAACTTCAGTGGATTTGCAACACCTACTCTCCAGTTCATTGGACTACCCAAGGACAACTAACAAGGAGGTGAGGATTGACAGCCACAATACCAAGGAAACGAGAGCCTACAACTGCAATCAAGAGAGTCACATCCATTGACTGTATGGGATTGAATCCTCCTCTCAATTAGAGGTGGAGTGGACATCACTATCCTAGAATCCTCAGGATTGGGAATGAACTATGGACTGGAATGGACTTACCGATATTATACAATAGACTTGTGATTCTAGCACTGGAAGAAATTGCAACATGATGTGGAGGCAGTGAGCACTGGAGGCTCAGGGGGCAGGGAGAGGGAACAAGAGTTGTAACACAGGGCCTTTTTCAGGACTAGGAAATCATCCTGAATGACATTGCAATGACAGATATAGGCCATTTTATATCATCACATAACATGCAGAACTGTGTGGGAGACAGTGGAGACTACAATGTGAACTATGGTCCACGCTCAGTGGCAAAGCTGCAGCATATGTTTATCAACTGCAATGAATGTGCCACTCTAATGAAGGATGCTGTTTATGTGGGAGTATGTGGGAGATGTGGGGAGTGGGGTAAATGGGAATCCTTATATTTTTGTGTAACATTTATGTAATCTAAGTATTCACAGAAGGGTTACAATAGGGGCTCGAGAGGATC
>JAQZBX010057999.1:0-17835 GCA_029593785.1 Cabassous unicinctus
AAAACAAAACAGAAAACAGAAAGTAAATATAAAAACAAAATCTATAAAACAAAACAAAACAAAAAAAGAATTTAAATGTTCTTTGAAATGAAAATAAACCTGTGAGGGTTTAAACAGCAGAAAAATATCTGAACCATCAGCAACAACACTGCAAAAATACAAAAGAGTATTATAATACCTTCAAGTGTCTGAGGGAATAGAATTTTCAACTCTGAATTCTGTTCCTGCCAAATAGCTAATCAGTTGTGAGGACAGATAAGAATGCTGAACTTTATCTCCAGGCTTGTTATCTTGCAAATTTCACTGAAGACATTCTCTAACAAGACAAAGGAATCCTGAGAGAAAGAACAAGATGCAATTGAGGAAGCCGTGGAGCAAACCCAGACCAGCAGTTTAGTATCTCTCAGTCAGAAGGCTCCACCCCAGGCCTAGGAGGCCTCACTCCAGCTGGAAATGTGAAGAACAGTGGCCAGCATGGAGGCCATCAGAAGGAAAGCTCAAAATGCTGGAAGAAATTAAGGATGTTATAAAAGTAGATAATGTAAGAGATAAGAAAGGCAAAGAGAACTTTCAGGAAAACAAAAGCTTGAAGAGAAAAAATTAAATACATATATGAAACCTTAGAATAATAGGGAATTTATGTGATAGGATGAATTGATACTGCCAATATCTACATGAAAAAGTGGGAAGCTGCATGATTTTGCTATATTTTAAGGAATTCAACACTACAGTGATAAGTAGGAAAGAAACTACAGTAAATATATTTCTATCATGGGATGAGGGTACAGGAGAGCTGGGGAGTCTAAGAAGCTCACTGTTTCTGTCCAACTAGTGGTAACAGATGAGGTGAGGGGGCATTGGAGGGGGGAGCAGAGAGGCAGCAGCTCTTTCATTTTAACTCCTACACTGTCTTTCTTACTCTTTAGCCATGTGCATATTTCATTGTAGAAATAAATTTAATCAGAAATAACTTTGGCAAGAGCTTCTGTTCCAGTGACACAAGTTCTGTGTCTAATTGTACAATACTGGATGAAAGTGAACACCCTGGCCTTTCTGCCCTTCTGCACCCTTAAATAAAAGGTGAGGGGGTCATGGCATCTGTTGCAGAATGATTTGTCCTGTCTAGAGCAGACTTACCTGTGGGGCCAGAATCCCTCAGCGTGGTGAGAGGCACACCTGCACTGGTGCTCAGATGGCACATCATGAAGTCCAGCTCCTGACTTGGACCAGCTGCCCACTCTGGAAAGAAATATCTGTGGAGGACATCAGTGTGAGGGACATCAGCCACGATCCTGAGATGACCAGTGTCTGCCAGGTTGCTGCCAGTAGTCAGAGAGCAGAGGCCAGGCCCAGGGCAGATGAGGGGCCAGGAGGCAGTGTGGAAGCCCAAATCCCCACCAATATTTCAGTGCCCTACAGAGACCTGTGGGAAAAGCAAACACCACCCCTCAGTGGGCAGAGGCTCCTGCAGGCTGGCACCTGGGAAGAGACTCCAGCCATATTTGGCAATCTGGGTTCCCATCTGGGCTCAGCACTGACTGGCTGTGGGGCCCATACATCAAGAATCACACTGTGCTCCCCTGTCCTCCGGCAGCATGAGAGATGGGAGGACTAGAAGCTGGGCCTGAGGGGCTGGCCCTAGGGACATTTAATGAATATGGTTGCTGGAAACCTGAAACTCATTAGCAGTTGTGTTTACAATGGCTGCAAATGGAGTGCTGGTTCAAGACTGAAAACTGAGTTGGATTAGCAAGAGCCCCAAAGTGGACTCAACAAAAGATGGTTCATTAAAGCAACACCAGGCAGCAAGTAACTAGTAATTTATGAATTAATATTCATCATACATTCACTGCTTCTCAGACTGTGCTCCAAGCCTTTTGTTACTCCACATAATCTCTGAAGCCATCTCCACAGGTACCATCACTAGCCCCAATTTGCATGTGGTAAAACAGAGGCACAGAGAGATCAGGTGAACCTGCCCAAGATCACACTGCAAGGTGGTCCAAGCCTGGAAGTGAACCAGCTTGGCCAGGACAGGCCACAGCCCTGGCTTTTGTTCCAGCCCTACCCCAGCCAGCTTCATGGGCCATCAGCACCCACATTATTGTTACAGCAGCTTTGAATTCATTGAAAGAGGAACATAGGAGGCAGGGGCAGTGCTTGGAAACAGCACCTGGGGCAGAGGAGGAACTTAGAAAAGATTGGTTTATCCAAATGACATTTGAAAACACAAAATACTAGAAATACATGACAGTGACAGCTGCACATTATACTTTTTTCTAAGTCTGCCTCTCCCATTTTTAGAAGGAAGCTGTCCCCACCTGCATTCTCAGGGGCTCCTTCCATCCCATAGTAGAGCTGTCTCTGCTCCCAGCATCCAAGGACCACCATCTCCCAGTCCTGAAGCCCCATCCTCAGGGCAGAGCAGGGTCTGAACAGGTGAGGTGGTCCTGCTGGCCACAGAGACAACAGAACCTGGGAGCCAATGGCTTTGAGAGGGTCTCATAGCCAGCAAAATCTGGGGCCAGGGCCAGCAGTTGCCACAGTTCCTGGGTGGCCTCTGGGGACTGCAAAGTGTCACTTCCCTGGCTTCCTGCTGAAAGCATAGCAGAGTCAGAGGAAGGGGAGGCTAGGAGCTCTAATGCCCCCTTCCCTGGCATAGTTAGGTCTTCCAAGCAGGCAAGAACATCCACTGCTTGGAAGACGGCATCACCACTGCTTCAATCCACTGTCCTTTATTGTTTGGCCTGTCTTCAGTCTTAGCCAACAAACCAGAATTATGAATCCTGGACACCCCCAAACCATAACACAGTGTTCAACAGCACCTTCCACCTGGAAGTAACACAGGCCTGTCTCCCACCCAACTCTTGGCTCTGGCTGCATGTGAAGCTCTAAACACAGTGTGGCTGCCACAGCCCACCTGGCCAATACTCGGTGACACAGGAGCCACTGAGCACAGTCTGAGGACAGCCTTGGCTGCATCATTCTCACTCCCTGATGAAAAACTAACCCAACAACACCTGATGGTGAACTTGAGCCACCAGGAAAACCCCTGAACCTATAAATGGCATGCTGTCCCTGCCTAACCAGAAGGACACAGGATGAATGTGAAGCTTGCCAGATGCCAGCAGCCCACCCCCAAACTTTGAGGAGCCTGGGCCCTAATGCCACTCACCTGACAGCACAGGCCTGTCCCCAAACTGGGCATGAGCTTGGGGGTTGCCTGATGGCCCTGGTAAGGCTTTTTCTGACCTCAGGAGAAGGGAGCTTCAGTGCCACTAGTAGTTGGCAAAACCAGTTACAGACTTGCTCGGCCATCAAGCTTATCTCCAATGCCAGGTGCTCCTGCCCAGGACAACAAGATACTCAGTCAGTCCAAGTCCACCCTGGTCTCTTCAATGGCAGATGTGGCAAAATGTGTGGGAGCTGGAGGGCCACTTGCCCTCACATTCACAGGTTTGCTACCAAATGTTTCTCTGGTCAAAGTGAGAGATGTGCCTGTGGTTAGCCGATTGGAACAGCACCTGTTGGCCCCCAGATGGTCCCCAGAGCCCATTTGGAAAGCCCCAGCATCATGAGGCTGGCAGAATGACTCCCTTGTGGACAGCACAAATCATCCCCAGTGGGGCACACCTCCATCTGCAGGTCTCCCCAGGTGTGGCCAAGCCACCAGGGCCTCTGCACCTAATCTGGCAGCTTTTCTTTCTACAGTGGAAGAGCCAGAGCTCAGAGGATAACCAGGATGGCTTTGGGCCTCCTCCTGCTCCAGTGAGGGCTGCCTTCCCCTACAGCTCTCTCCTGTTCCCTGCATGGTTGCTCCTGATGGATGGGATCCCCACATGCTGAGCTCACACCTCCCCATAGGTCCCTGGTGAGACCTTGGCTTGCTCTCCTTTCCCCACATGATAAGTGCTCAGGGCCTGCACACAGGAGATGCTTAAGGTACATGGATTGAAGCCAGCTGATTGGCAATGTTTTGGCTCCATGTGGCAAAACAAAGCCTCTGAGTATGCAGGCTCTCCAATTGGGGCAGGGATGCCCACCAGACAATGAGCACCTGTCCTGGAGCCACCAGGTCACAGTAGATGAGGGACTCTCAGGAGACCTTGTTGTGGCAGATGAAACTTAGACAATGAAAAACCCAAGTGTGCACTCAGGTGGAGGAACAAAGTTTTATTATGCATGGGCCCAGAGGAGAGTCAAGTTTCCAAACTATCTGAGCACCAAGTCTTGGCTCTCATAAGTTTATATAAGGACTTTATGTGGGCAAGTTCCTAAGCAAGTGGGCAGGCAGGGGTTACAAAAGCAAAAGGTATGAGTTTAGCTAACCTTCCTAAAGCAGAGGGCTATTAGGGAGGAAAAGAGTCATTATCTGTTTAGAGTTGTAAATTCCAGTTGAAAGGGGCAGGCTGGGAGTGCTTATCTTTTTAAAGATGTGGGTTCCAGGAAGAAAGGGATGAGAGTGCTTATGTTCCTGAAGCTGTGGGTTTCTGCAAAGTGGGGGTTGGTGCTGCAGCACTTCCTTTATCAATCTGAGGCAGCTTCTGGAGGGGACACACCTGGAGGGACAGCCCTAGGGAGAACAGCCTGGGGAGAACTTTCTGGGCATCAGACTGTCCATAAGGAGCTCCTCAGGGAGGGCCAGCCTAATGGAGAAGCACTCTAGGGGAGGAGTATCCTGGGGGAGCATCCTGTGAGGGAGTAGTCTCATTGGGAAGCATTCTAGGGAGAGCAGCTTGTGGGGGAGCATCCTGGGGAGCAGAATAGAGGGGGGCATTCTAGGGGAGAGATTTCTAGGGGGGAATCCTGGGGAGGAGCAGCACAGGGAGGGCACAGCCTGGGGGAAGCAGCCCCACCTTCCACTCACCCTTTGAGCCTTGTTGGGGCTGGTGCCCACACCCAAGGTAAAATCCTGCAGCTACTAGTGAACCTCTGTGGGAAAGTACTGGCTCCTTAGACCCTCTGGGCATGGGGAGGAGGGAAGTGGGTGTCTGGACAAGGAGAGTGATGGGGAAGGTTATGGGAACAGGGACCCCCAAGTCTGCCCCCTCCCCCCGTCCACCTCTCTCTCCTCAGTCTGGGGAGAAGGTGTGACCAGCGGCCTCCCATAGACTCACATATGCACAGGCAGAGGTGCTGGCCACCTGCAGATCCCAGGTGAGGGCCTCGGGTCTAAGGCCATAACAGGGTTCCTGACACCCCAAGGGACCCATTCCTGAGCCCAGCTCCTTCATCAGATCACAAGAACCTGCCCACCAACGACACACAAGTTTGGCACTCAGCTCCTTTCTGTGGAAGAGCTGTGTGTGGGGGCAAAGGATCAGCTGTCAGGTATTCAGCCACTGCTCCACTGGGAGTTCCTGAGGGTGGAGCCAGAAGGGGCAGAACCTCAAGAGAACAGATGGGAGGGACCTGGAATGGGCAGGACCCAGATGGGTGGATCCCAGCCTGTGCAGACCCTGAGTGGGCAGGATGCTTAGGGGCTGGCACCTCGAGTGGGCAGCACTAGAAATGAGGAGGAAGAGGAGTGGGGGTCCCAGAGTGGTGGGACCTGGAATGGGAACACCCAGAGTGGGGGTAACTGGAGTGGGGGACACCAAGTGGTCCACCTACTCACCTGGTCAACGGCTCCTGGAATTGTCCACCTCTGGGCAGAGCTGTGCCCTGGGGCTTAACTTCCTGTCCCTCTACAGGACCAGTTACCTGGGGCAATGGCCTCCACCAGCCCCTTCCCTCACCTGCTGCCTGCTGGGAGCAGCACCTGCACACCTGCTCCCTACTCTCTTTTCCTCTCAGGCCCTGTTCTGGCTGCAGGGGTGCTGGAGCTGAGGGCTGCAGCATCCTCCACCCCAGAGCATTCTCCCACACTGGCCACCTCAGCTCCTTCCCCTTGTCATTTCCCTGCAGTCCCCTTCTGGGTCCCTTGGATTCTGGCTGAGGTCTCCTCCTGTGGTCACTCCTGCCATATAAATGAACTTCAGATGATTCATCCCATGCAGGGTCCCCAGCCTTGTCCTGCACCCTCCTCATTGCCCAGCACTAGCAGGCAGGGATGGGAAGCAGCCATGAGAGCCAGTGACTGCAGCCCCCACCCCCATGTCAGCCCCACTCCCTGGGCACTCCCTTTTGGTTGGCTCCCATGCCTGCAAATACTGGAGGCCCTGGGACATTGGTGCTGTCACCATATTCACTGAATCTCCACATGCCCCACTCAACACAGTCCCCTGGCCTGGGGGAGCCCATCCCCCACCACACCTGAACCCTCTGCCCTGCTCTCTTGTCACAACCCCAAGCTGGTCACACTCACCCATGCTGCCCACTCCCATTTGGGGAAAGCACAACTGCCAATGAGTCTCCAGCAAATACCATCTCAGTGGACACCCAGCCCCCAGGCTGCCTGCCCATCTGCCTCAATGATGTCTTCACCCTCCTGCTCTCCCCTCAGGCCCCCATTCCCCCACTGCTCAGTGGCCATGAGCAGTGCTAAATTCACAGTGATGGAAGGTAACCAAGTGAGAAGTGCCTCCCTGTCCCACACCCAACCTGCTCCCAGACTGACCACCAGAACCTGATGGCTCCCACAACTGCCCCTGGCTTGCCCAGGACTCCCCCAACATCCACCTTCTTTCAGCACTGTCAGTCTTTCTTCTCTGAGTCATTCCCTTAGCTAAGCTGTCTGTAGATCCCCCATCTCACACATTGGCCTCTTCAGCCTACCCCACCCCTCCAGCTGCCCTGTGATGCTGCTTCCAACTCCTGCAGCACCTCTCAGAATGATCTAGACTCCTGGTGCTGACTTCATGTCCCACACTCTCCGTGGCACACTCCAACCTGTCTGCCACACCACAGCATCATGGCTCAACAGCCAACTCTATCCATCAAGCTGCCTGGACAAACCTTATCTTCTTGGTTTCCAGAACACCACACCCTTCTAATGTCCCTCTTATCTCCCCCACCATGCCCTCTCAGATCCTCTGCTGAAACCTCACCCTACTCTGGGAAGTTCAGGGATGAGACCCTGAAGGTCAGAGAAGTAGGGTCTTAGCCCTAAGCCCTCTCTCCCCCTCTCTCACTGCACCAGGGTTGAGCAAAAGCCAACACAACAACACCTGCTAATAGTTGACAGCCATTGAAGCAGGATGACAGTTCCCACTGCTATTCTGTACTTCTTTGTATACTGGAAATTTCTGTAAGGAAAAAGTGATGTACAAATAGTTGTCTGCTGAAGGTTTGATATCCAAGTGCCTATTAAACAATCCCATGAAGGTCTACATATCACACACCCAAATGGAACTCCATTCCTCCCTCTCAAAGTTTCCCCCAGTGCCCAGGGTTCTGGACAGTGCATGAGGAGCACTGTGCCAGGAGCCTCCTGTTGTTCCTACAGGACCAGGGGCCAAACCATTCCTGCATGTCAAATCTGGCCCACCACCTGTTTTCCTGTGGCCCAAGAGCAGAGAATAGCTCTTATTCTTTTTAAGGGTTCTAAACTGCCCCCCCCACACAGACACTATGTGGCCCCCACTGTTTACCCACTACCTGGAAAGTTGCTGACTCCCCTCCAGGATGCCAAGCCCCTCCTGCACCCTGGCCTTGTCCTGGCAGCACCCACCACCATGCCAGTCCAAGGAAATAACATCCTTGACTGATGCTCTGCAGCCCCCAACCTCCCTGCTCCATGGACCCTACAATTGTAGCCAGACCTTGAATGACAGAGCAGGTGACAAATATCACTCAGTGAGGGCACATGGTAGATGCTGGAGAAATGCTGGCTAAGGGGGCACTTGTTGATATGTTCTGACTCTTCCCACTGCATTGGGTTCTCCTGCCCCACCTCTGTGATTTCACCCCCTGGGCCATTGGTGAGGCCCTTGCAGTAAGCACAAACCCATGCCCAGAGCCTACCTCTTCCTGGGGGAACACAGTGGGGTGAACACAAACTCATGCCCACTGCACACTTATTCCTGGGGGAGCCCTGTGGAGTTAGCACAAACCTTTGCCCAGCACACACCCTTCCTGGGTGAGCCCCATGAAGTAAGGACAAACCACACCCAGAATCTAACTCTTTTTGGAGGAGCCTACTTCTTCCTACAGTGGAACTTCTGAACAGGTTCAATGTGGCCACACCCAGCCTGTTCCTGTCCAGCTCATAGTAGATGATGGTCCAGAGCTGCACCAGCTCCTGGCTGCCTCCTTGCAAATACCAGCATCCCTGCTGAGGAGAGCATGCTGAGTCCTGGCTGCCTTCATCCTCCTGGAGTGCATGAGAACTGGAACCCAGGCTCCTGTACTCCAGGAAGGAACCATGCCTGGGTCAGGGACTGGGACATTGGGGTGAATCCTACTTCTGTTGTCTATAAAAGCCCCTGAGGGGCCAAGTGGTGAAGGTAGAAAATGGCCAGGGCTCCCCTGCCTCTCACCAGCAGTGTGGCCCTGTGGGAATTGGGTCATGACATGGGGCCATGGAACATGCTCACATCATCCCCAAGAGGACCATATTCCCTGGACCCCCTAAAATATCCCATGAGTTGAAAATGGCTCTGAGTCTCATCCTGCTGGGGGAAGCATGAGGCTAGGAGAAGGCAAAGAATGGGCCTCTGACCCCAGGCCCTGGGAGAGAGAAGCATGGCCCATGGAGGTTTGCCCCATGTCTGACATGAAGGACTTTCACCTCCCCAGCAAGGCTGGCCTCAGGCTTTGCACTCTGGGCTGAGCAGGAGCAGGGACCCTATATTAGTCAGCCAAAGGGGTGCTGATGCAAAATACCAGAAATTATTTGGCATTTATGAAGGTTATTTATTTGGGGTAAAAGCCCACAGTTACCAGGCCATAAAGCATAAGTTACATTCCTTACCAAAGTCTTTTGTCATGTGTTGGAACAAGATGGCTGCCAACATCTGCAAGGGTTCAGGTTTCCTGGGTTCCTCTCTTCCCAGGGCTCATTTCTCTCCAGACTCAGCACCTCTGCTCTCAATCTCTCAATACAAGGCCAGCAGTAGAGTATCAGGCAAATGGCTCAACACTTTTCCTGGAGCCTCTGCTGTGTCCATTTGAGCCTTCTCTCATTCCTCACATATTGCTTCTCTGTGTGCTTACATCCCAGGCTCCAGTATGAAAACTCCAAACTCCTTTCTCTGTGATGCAGTTTCTCTGATAATCCCTGCTCCTTTGATGAGTGGGTCTTAATGTCCTCCTGAGTGGCCCAATCAAAGACCCAATCATTATTTAATCAAGTAAAATTGAAACTTGTGAATCCAATATAATCTAATATGCCCAGAGAATATTACCAGACCAGTTTACAAACATAATCA
Organism: Cabassous unicinctus; assembly: GCA_029593785.1. Taxonomy (NCBI): domain Eukaryota; kingdom Metazoa; phylum Chordata; class Mammalia; order Cingulata; family Chlamyphoridae; genus Cabassous; species Cabassous unicinctus. The sequence goes on from JAQZBX010057999.1 coordinate 9,312, forward strand.
TTATCTATTTTTGGAATTCATAAATAATGCCAAACTGCTACAGACCCCTTCTGTGGCACAACACATGATCACTCACCCTGGAATGACCTGATTCCACTTACTGGACTGTCCAGTTAACAAAGAATGCATGGCCTTGGCCCAAACATGTTGTCCAACATTTACTTAACTCTATTGGCCAACACAGCAAGCCTTCCTGTGGTCTGTTCTGACATTTCTCACCACAAGCACTCACTGAGCCATTGTTCTTGGGACTGTTTTGGTGAAGATGCCAGAATTTCTTCTGGAGACATTGAGACTTGTTCAGTGTTCTCTCCAGGACAGTAGATTAATGCTGCTCTCACTGGGCAGGGGCCTGCATGGCTTTGGGAACCCCACACTGTGTGTGATGCCCAGGCCTCTGGGATGGTAGCTCACCATGACCTTGCCTGCCTGGAGACTTCAGGGACCCTTCACAGAACTTCCCCACCTGCCCCAACTGAGCAGCACAGGCCAGAATCTTTCCTACTCTTGGCATGGTGGCCTCAACATGGGGAAACCTCTTCAGAGAGGCTTCCCCAGACCACCCAACTGAGCTGATGACACAACCTTTGGTCTTACTGGCCCTCTGCCCCAGGCCCACCTCCAAGAGCTAGCAGCAGCCTGGTGTTTCTCCTGCTGGGCCAGCATGCACTTGCACACCAGAACCACAGCCTCACTGTCCAGCAGGTACAGGCAGAGTAGTCTCTGCAGCAGGGCCTCCACCAAGGGCTCTGCCTGGGCAAGGTCATCCTGCAGGTCCAAGCACAGCCTTCCTGTAAGTGTCACCAGCTGTGTGGCTGGTGGACATGAGTTCCCTCTCTCTGCAGCAGCACCAGGAAGCTCTGCATTACCTCTCAGGCCAGGGGTCTTGACAACACAGAGAACAGTCAATGCAGCACTGGCCTTGGTCACCACACAATGCACATGGCACTACCCACACCCTCCTCATCCTCACACCACATCCATGCAACCCACCCAAGTAAAGGCAGAGGTGGGGCCAGATGCCCTTGAGAATTCCCTCCCAACCCCCAAAGAATACAGTCCTCAAGGAACTCTGACTGAGGGCCATGCTCATCACTAAGGCCACCCTGCACAGCTCCTCTGTCTCTGAACCTCTCCTCTGCCCCCATGGGCCACACTGGCTCAGGCAGCTGAGAGGCCCATCCCTGGCCTGGCCCAACAATGAAAAAAGTACACAAGGAAAGGAAAGCCCCTGTTTAACAGTGCTGTTTGTTGACCTTGGTGGGTCATATTCTGCCTGTTGGTAGGTGTGGACATCCAGCTCAGAGAGTTGAGGCAACTTCCTAGGGTCACCAGGTGGGTGACCCCAGCAAGCTGGCCTCCATGTCCAGGCACTGACCCATCTACACCTAGAAGGCCACTCTGTCCCACTGAGGCATGGGTAAACCCCCAACTGGAACCTCCAGAGCTAGGCAATACTTGGTGGGTCTCTTGGGCTTTCTGCATTTTCCTCAGTTTACACAAATCTCACAATGTACAAAGACATACATTTTCACATCAGAAACAGAAAAAGGGATGAACTGCCTCTGCCACCTTGAGCCTGCCTGATACTCATGGCCTTGCTCATATACCCAGTTCTGACACATTATCTGCCAGGGGACTGGGGTATGCTGAAGTTGGTCCCCCCATGGACACTTAGGCACATCCTAGTGCCTGCCTTTCCAGAATGCCTTTGTTTGCATCTGAACTCTCTTTTCTATGAGGTGTACTTCTAGGAGTGAAGTTAAAGTGGAGTGGAATATGGAAATTAAAATTATTCATTCATATGCCAAACTGCATTCCAAAAGGGCAGCAAGAACCTACATGTCCATAGAGGGCTGGTGGCTGGGCCTGTTTATCCCACTGGCCTGGGGGTCTGCTCTGTCTTTCTCATTGTCTCTATCCAGGCTGAGCATGTATGGGTGTCCTTGGAATTCCCAGGCTGGTTCTTGCAAGCCCCAACTGCTGCTCCTCCTTCCCTATGTATATTATTCCACCAGGGTGACTCACATTAGTCTCCAGACCCCTCCTCCCAAATTTTAGCAGCCCTCCTGTCCCCAGCCTCAGGACCTTCACACCCAGGGTGGCCATGCTTTTCTGAGCACTTCACCAACTTCAGGAAGCTCTGGGCTTCAGATAAGTGGCAGAAGACCCTGTGCCACTTTTCAAAAGAGCAGAATTTCCAGGACTTCCACTGGAGGATGGCTCCTCTCACCACCCTCATTTGCTTGAGCACAGACCTGTCCCCACCAGACTCTTGGAAGAGGCAGGGAATGGGGAGGGAAAGCTGGAGGCAAGACTTCCATTACAAGTCTGATTCAGAGACCAGAATTTAAGGTTGCAAAGGGATTCATTTGTGGACACTGGTATTGAATTGAGATCATGGCCTTTCCAGGCCTGGGTATTTAACAGGGGAATGGAGCAGAAGAAACCTGCTGGGCATCTGCACTGCAGAACCCCCATTTGCCCAGCATCCAGATATCTGTCTGGAAAGACCCGCTGTTCTGCATGTAAAGGCCCACACACTCCCACTGCATCCTTCTGTGGTGGTTCCACTTCTCAGCACTGGGGGTCACCTTTGGTTCTCCTGCATCTGGCTGCTCCCCCAGCTACCCCCACCTGGACTCACACTGGTGTCCTGTGCTCGGCCACTCCCTGCTGCCATTTCCACAGTCAGGGCTGATCACAATCTCCAGGCACCTCCACCAGTGCTGTTAGGGAAGGCCAGGGCACCAACGCATTGCCACAGCCCACAGCTGGGGCACACAGCTTCGTGGGTGCTACAAGTGTGGGCTGTGCCCATACTCCAAACCCACCCATTTGGGCCAATCCCACCACTCATTCCTGGTCTGCATTGCTTCCTGTGCATGGGACATGGAGCAGCCTTGGCAGTTTGCAAAACCCTGCAGAATTGTGTTTCTCCCAGGAAGGTGCTGGGCCTTTCCTATCAAAGCTTCTGAACCCCGTGGTGATGCTCAGTGAATATACTCCTGATCACCCATAAAGTAGTAACATATTTTAACTGGCAATATAAGCTGCCAAAATGTCAAATAAAGTACCATTCAATATTAAATTAGATTGAAAAATTATTACACAAATTCTATGATTCTAATTTTCATTTGTTTGAAAAGAAGTTACTTTTCTTAGTTGCTTTGCAATCAATTAGTCCCAGGTAAGATGCTTCTGTTTACAAACATGTGTCTTACTTAACATTTTGAGATAGGGCAACTGTTCCCTATTTACTATCAAGAAAGAGGTCCAATAAATTTTTAAACACTTTAGAAAAGACCTCTGCCTGTAAGTGGAAGCTCAGATTTTTTAAATATATTTTTTTTATTTTTTAAAAGATACTTAGATTACATAAATGTTACACAAAAATTGTAGGGATTCCCATGTGTCCCACCTCCCTCTCCTCCCACAACCTCCCACATAAACATCTTTCATTAGAGTGGCACATCACCTGCAATAGATATAAACATCTTGGGGCTTTGCCACTAAGCATGGACCATAGTTCACATTGTAGACCACACCCTCTCCCACACAGTTCTGCATGTTATATGCTGGTGTAAAATGGCCTATATCTGTCATTGCAATGTCACTCAGGATAATTCCCAAGTCCCAAAAAAGCCCCTGTATTATAACTGCTTTTCCTTCTCCCTATCCCCAAAGCATCCAGTGGCCACTGGCTCCACATTAATGTTGTAATTACTTCCATTGCTTGAATCACAATATGTACATAACAGAATACCAGTAAGTCCACTCTAGTCCATAGCTCTTCTCCAAATCCTGAGGAGTCTGAGATGGTGATATCCACTCTACCTCCAAGGGAGAGGGGGCTTATATCCCATTGATAAGATGGATGGGATTATCCTGCCAGCAGCTGCAGACTCTCCATTCCCTGGGATGGCCATTGTCCATCATCATCTCCCCACAAGGTGTCCAGGGTGGGCAGCTCAGATATTGAGCCCATGATAGTCAGATTCTAAAGCCCACACTCCTAACCTCAGCACTACAGGTCAAATTCTTTATAACCTTTGTATCTAATGGAGCATCGTATACTAGCAGAAGTCAGTGCCAGCATGTATTTAATCAATGCCTTTTGCAAACCTAGGCTGTCTTTCACCTTCTCCATTCTCTCTAAAGTGAAATGTAATCTTTAGTACATTTTAAACATACTTGCCCAGTATTTCTCAATCTATTCTCACCTGAACCCATATTAGATTGAAGTGGATTCTCAGGTCAATTACATAATAGTTGTGTTGGGCAACTTACTGATCTTCTCTGAAAACTAAGGAAAGTGATAGGAGAAATGCAATTAATTTGAGATCTTTGGGATCATGATATCAACACCATTTTATTTCCTGTATACACTGTTGAGTCTTAACACATTCAGCATCTGGTAGTGCAATTTGTTCTTTTTCCTTTCCCCCTTCATAAATTTTCTGTCAGTCCCTGCACTTTCCTCCATCAGACTTTGTTGAGCACATTTAAAAAAAAAATCTCCTTATGGACAGAAGGCTGGAAGTTAAGTTCCTTAGGGACTCCCCTGAGTAACTAGCAGTACTGTTTTGTAAGTATGAAAGATATTTAAAGGGAAAGTATAAGATCATTTATATTATCAAAAGGAAAGCTAAAAAATGTAACAAGAAATGGTAGCATAGTAAATCCACATGTGAAATATGAATATTGGTAAAATTGCATATATAAGACCATTTTTCTTTGAAGCTGAACAAATGTATGTTTATACAGCAAAGTGTTCCTATCAGACAAAAAAAAAAAAACACAAAAACTACCTATTATGCTAAGTGAAAGAAACCAGACAGAAAGTATTACTTATTTTATGATTCCATTTATATAAATTGTAAGTATAATCAATTTATAAAGATGAAATTAGTTTAGTAGATATATAAGCCTGGAGAAGGACTGCTAAGGGGTTTGGAATTTTTCTTTTTGGAGTAATGAAATTGTTCTAAATTTTTTTGTGGTGAAGAATGCACAACACTGAGACTGTGCTAAAAGCCATTGATTATACACTTTGGATAGATTTCATGGTATGTGACTATATCTCAATAACACTGCTTAATAAATTTAAAAAAATGCAAGAATTGGCAGAAGTGGCAGCTATGTACAGCAGGGGAAGCATAGAGAGATTGAGAGGTGAAGAATTTTCTTGTTTATTTGTCTGTTTTTGTTTACTATTATTACTATTGAAATAATGAAAATGCTCTAATAACAATTGAAGTGATGAATGCACAACTATGTGATTATACCAAATACCATTGATTGTACACTTTGGATGAATTTTATGCTTTATTAATATGTATCAATTTTGTTTGGCACAGTCCTTCTGGACCCTTTGCTGGAACAAAATCCCCAGGACCCATGCTCTTTGTGAAACAGAATCCTTCCAGGAGAGGATAAAGGGTGTCTGATGTCCAGGGTAGAAGTCCATGGAGGCTAGAGGGAACATAGATGGTGCCTGAGGGAGTAATTGAGTCCTTTCTTTCTTGGGGGCTGGAAAGTGTCCTCAGAAGGCAGACTGGGGTTGGGGCAGGGAATGGGAAAAGAGAAGCCTCAATTTACAGTGGACCAAACACGAAAACAGATTCTTAGGTATGGCTCTTTTTCTTGCTATAACAGAAATGATTCACACTTAAAACCTTGTTGAAAGAGTAAGATAGGTTTGGGAATCCTGTGCCTCCAGTTGAAGACAGAGATTTCTCAGGTGGGATGAAGCCCTGCAAGGCCTCTCTCCTGGGGTATGGTCCAGGCCCTCCCATGAAGTTCCTCTTCTGCCATCCTGGGCTTCAGACTCACTCCTCAAAGCAAGGACACAGCAGGTGGGGGCCATCACTGCCTGTATCCTGGGTCCATAGATCCAGACCAGGCTTCCCTGAATACTTTTTCTTCCAAATTGGCCTGGGAGTAGGGTGAGGTGAGTGAGGCATCAAAAAACTGAGTCATCAAGATAAGTAATATCTTGATGTAATATTCCTAAAAATTAAACTTAATGCCAAAGAATCCGTGATGACAACAATTTCAAAATTTTAAATACAGGCAGGTCAGCATTATTTATCATTTCTTTTTGGTCAGGCTACAAGGGGGCTGAGTAGCAGTGTTGCACCCAGATAAGGCCATTTGCCAGCTGTAATCCCTCTTTTCCTCAGGTCCTAAGTCAGATGTGGGGAGGGGGACAGGCAGCTAGAGCCCAGGTTCTCTTGATGGAGCATAAGGGCCACCTAATCAGCATAAGGACCCAGTCATTACACTGGTATTTAAGTTTTTATTTTCTAGTGGTTATCCCAGGGCTTATGATACCCATCCAGCCTACCTTCAAGAACATTACACCAATCCATGTGTAGTGTGAGAATCTAACAAATAGTCCATGTCCAGTTCCTCCCTCCCATCCCTTGTGCTTTTACTGTCACACTCTTGACTTTCACTTGTGCCATAATTGACAAGACACTGCCAAGTTTTTCTTTAGACAATCAGTTATCTTTAGTGTGGTTAAAAAAGATTAAGTGTGTGTTATATGTTCACCTTCATTTTCACCATTTCCTGCTCTTCATTTCTTTTGTGGACCCAACTTTTAGACTGGTATAATTCCTCTGCCTGAAGAACTATTTTAGCATGTCTTGTGCTATTCAAAGTCTTTCATATTAAAAGGTTTTGTTTTTATGATAATTCTTAATTTTTCCTTCACTTTGAAAGATATTTTTGTTAGGTTAATGTGGCTTTCCTTTAGTCACTTTAAAGATCATTATCTAATTTGCATAGTTTCTGACAAGTCTACTGTATTCTCTATTTTTGTTCTCCTATATGTCATGTTTTCAGCAGTTTGAATATATGTTTAGGTATGGTGTGTGTGTACAGTTCATATTTATCCTGCTCGGCAGGTTCTGAGTTTCCTTAATCTGTAGTTTGATGACTTTTATTACTTTTATACAATTTCAAGTCATTTTCAAATATCTCTTCTCTTCTTGCTTTTTTTCTGGGATCCCAACAACATATGTGTTGGGTCATTTGAGATAGTCCCACAGCTCTTGGATGCCCTGTTCTGTTTCATTTCACAATTTTCTTTTTCTCTTTCAGTTTAGATAACTTCTATTGACCTGTCCTCAATGATTCTTTCCTTGGCTGAGTTGATTTTAAGGATGAGCCCATCCAGGAAAGGCATCTTTCATCTCTAACATGTTGATGGGGAGAGCAGAATTGTTATTGTTTTTTCCCCCTACATTTCTACTTGATTGTTGTTTTCATCTCTCTGCTAAAATTTCCAAACTGTTCAAGCTTGGAGTCTACCTTTCCCACTAAAGCATTTAACATAATTTATAGTTATTTAAAATCCCTTATTGGAAATAAATATTTAATAAAAAGAATAAAATTCCCTGTTGGATAGTGCCAAAATTTGGGTCTGTTATCTCACTTCAGTTTTGTTGATCACTTTTTCTCTTGACAATGCTTTTGTTTTTTCTCTTACTTTTTTTGTGGTGATATTTGAACAAAAGCCAGCCATATTCTGTATGACAGTAAAAGTGAGATGAATAGTGTTTATGTTTCATGAGGCTTGCACCTCCTCTGCTAGGCCATTGGTGTGGGAGGTTGTGTCAATCTAGTGAGTAGTTGAGCTGGGTTTGGATTGTGTTTTATTATTTGTTTGTTTACAAATTTTCTAAAATTTATAAAAGCTGTACCCACCAAACAACTGCACCTTCCTCCCTCTTCACATCTCCTGGTAACTGCTAACCTACTTTCTGTGAATTTGCTATTCTAGATATGTCATATAAGTGCAATCATATATTACATTTCCTTATGTGCCATACTTATTTCACACAGTAATGATTTCAATTGTAGAATACATCAGAACCTTACTCTTCTATATGTCTGAAGACATTCCATACTGTGAATGCACAATGTGGGAGGCAGAGAGTGCACTGCTCAGCACTGAGGGCAGATTTATTAGTGAATGTGGCAGAGTTCAAAAGTCCCAGATGAGTACTTTTGGAAGTATCTGGGGTGGGAGATGAGGGACCAGGGAGAGGCCCCACACTGCAGGAAAGCGGGACCACCCAGGCAGGATGCAGCAGGAAGTATGTGGGGCTTTCTGTGCAGAGCAGCTGTTAAACCCCAAAAGGAACTGGGGTGCCTGGTAGGTGGGGTTCAGAATATTATGAAGGGGGAAAGGAATAAAGTGGAACATACCCTACCAGAATTTGTATAAACTGCTAAGAATAAACAGTGTATACAGGAGACAAAGTGATTTTACCTCAGGGCATTGGGAAGGCTTCAAGGCTGGAAGCTTGGTCAGGGGTTTACTCAGGGGAGCCCCCAAGGAACTTAATTCCATGGAGTGGAGAGGTGGGCTCATTAGGAGGCTGATCTCATTCAGCCATCTGTCATCAGGAGTTAAAACAAATATGTTCAGCTAACTATGATGGAGGAATGTGCAGGAATTGCCAGAAATTTTCTGAAGAGGAAAAGGAATAAGGGGGAACTTGCCCTACCA
>JAQZBX010058000.1:0-17837 GCA_029593785.1 Cabassous unicinctus
TTGAAAACCATGATATCATCATTTAAAAAATGTAGATAGATAGATATGCATTATATAATGTCTGAAAGGAGATTCACCAATATATGATGATCTCTGGATGGTGAGACTATGGGTGGCTTTTATTTTTATTTCTGAGTTAATATTTTTCTAATATTGTTACAAAAACATAGGTTTCTTATGTTACAAAAATATGAAATAAGTAAAGATTGTGTATAAAATTATCCTAAATAATAGACTGCCTGACCTATTCTAACTGCTTCTATGGGAGATTTCTTTCCCTTCATTTATCCATCAGTGCTACCAAAGCTTCTTATTGACTTCACAACAGCTTTCCATTCCACCCAGATTCATCCTGAGTTTGCATTGGCTCCATCTTTGCTGAGGTTCTTCTGTGTGAGATCCAATCAAATCCTTGTAGATTCCTTCTTGTGGTGTAGAGCTGGAAGGCTGAAAGTGATATTCCTGGGCTCCTTTGGGTCTATGGTTCTGGGTGGACTTAGATTCTGCAGTAAGTTACCCTTCTATGAAATTAGAAGTCCAACAGAGGCAGAGGCCATTGTGAGGGAAGTCATGGACACGCCCACAGCAGCCCTCTCCCAGCCCTCACCTACCTCCTGTCTCCTCTTTTATTGTGTGATGAAGTTTTGATCTGTTTCAGTTTCATAACCCAGGGGAGATGTTAGGTCAATGAAAAAGACTGACCAGGCCTTAAACATGGAAACCAGGAACAAGCAAGCCCCAAATGCTTATGAGGGCAGGAAACTCTCAGGGGTGGGCTCCCTTTTCCTAGGGTATAAATACTCCTCTCAGGCAGGACAAATGCACTCTTCTTTGTTAGGAAGTGGGGCATGCAGAGCTGCCTCTACCAACACTGACCTGAGCAGTTTGGCCTCCCTGGGAGATGGGCCAAGATGGATCTCTTCCCCTGCTCCTTCGGACACTTTGTGCTGTGTAAGTAATAAAATGGTCATTTGGTAAAAGTTTCTCTTGTGCCTGAGCCTGTGTTCCCAGGACTCACTGTGTAGCAACTCACTCCACAGTCGTCTTCCTGCAGTTGCGCTGGCTGACAGGCAAGCATTGACGTTATGGCTCTTTGCAGCAGCCAGCGTCACAGTTCACTGCCCAGTCATCAGCTGTGTGGGTGCGGGGTGGCTGTGGCAGCAACCGGGATGGTGGCAATACAGTTTCAGGCAGTTTCATGACCTCTGGATCACAGCTGCTGTGGTGTGGCCTTGAAGCCAAACAACCAGCCTAATGACCCTTGACTTATGTTCCTCCAGCCCTTCCAATGATTTGTGGCACCCAATTCTCTGTATTTCATCCCTTTCTGCTTAAGGTATCTGACGCCATTTCTTTTTCCTGCCCTGAACTCCAAGAGATAAGCCACCCGAATAGAGTCTACCTTCCGTTCAAAGCCTGGCTCAGGTCCCATCTCCTTCAAGAAGACTTCATTGAAGACACCAGTGACTTTCACCTTCTAGCTACTCTCTGTGGCTTTCTCTCTCTCTCCTTTTCTCTCTCTCTCTCCCTCTCTCTCTCTCTCTCTGTGGTCTTCTCTATAAGGCCTTCAGTAATAAGATTAAGACTTGTCCTGAGTCACATGGGCCCACATCCTAACTGAAATAACCTCATCAGAAGGTCCTACTTACAATGGGTTCACACTCACAGGAACCCATTAAGTTTAAGAACATTTTTTTCTGAGGTACATAGCTCCAAAGGCACCACAGGAAGCCCTGGAAAATTTGGCCTCCAAAAGAAAAACTAAGAAGCACAAGAGTAATTCTGGGCAGTATTACACATTTTCTAGGCCCTGGGGTTCTTTACTTCCCCACCTCACCCCCCACCTCCCACGCCCCAGTATTACGGACTCTAAAAGCATTAAGTCAATCTCATGGATGAGAGAGGCTTCCTTTACCACCATCCTCCTAACTTGCTTCAGCGTTTGTTTGGTAACGATCCAAAGGGCAGATGTTTTCCTTCTAAAAAGGCATCTCATGCAAGTTTGCGTTTAGACTTGGGATTTAGGTGGTAGACACCTGCCAAATAACTAACCCAATGGGTGCCCAGAGAATTGGAGGGGTGTAGAAGAACATAGCATTATTATTATTATTTTAATTGAGTATAATTGCCTTATTAATCGTCATTTGCATAATACTTGGTAAAGCACTTAGCTAATACATGGCTATATTTGCAATTTAATTCACCCAGAATATTTCTATTCAGCATTTATATAGCACCTATTGGTTTATGATGCTAATATAGTAGATTCATGTTTCTGTTAAGGCTTAAATGAAAGAAGTTGAAAGCCAAGTCCATTATATTACCTTCTTTATATAGAATCTTTCATCATGAAGGGTTCCAAATTGCTTTACAAAGTACAGTGAAACCCTTTTACAATGAATTCCTAAGGGGGCAGCTACAGTGTTGTTAGCTGCGGCATTTCATTGTATGAGAATTGCATTCAGCATTAAGGGATTGAGGGGGAAGGGACAGATTTTAAAATCTTATAATCCCTGAGAACTCAGAATTTGCTATTTGCCAAGGTGTATACAGTCCAGCTCAAAGGGAGAATAAAACTCTGTTATTGACCTGTTATGGAATGAATTTTTTAGTTTTACAATATAAAGAAAACATTCACAAGGAAGTGTTTAGTGCAAAACACAAAACGAAACAAGCTCTTAATACAATAAGAAATATCATATGCAAAGAACCTGTAAGCAAATATCAAACATTGCTAATTAACATTTCCTCAAGACCACAGTTTCCCTTCTTTTTAAAGGTTTATTCAAGTATAACATTCAGAACAGTGCATATGTAGCTCAGTGGTTGAGCGCCTGCTTTGCATGTATGAAGTTCAGTCCCCGTTACCTCCTAAAAAACAAAAAACAAACAAACAAAAAAAGCTGAACAGAAAAAGTGCACAAGCTGCAAGTGAACAACTCAATGAATTTTCACAAAGTGAACTCACCCGTGTAACGTGTCCAATTGAAGAACTAGAATGTTACCAGGACCTCAGAGGTGCCCCCCCTTCCCAGTTATTATCCCATTTCCTAAAGGTAACCACCCTTCTGACTACTAACATAGTGGATTAGTTTTGCCTGTTTTTGAACATTATGTAAATAGAATTGTGCAATATGCATGCACTAGCTTCTTTTGCTCAATGTTACCTCTGTGAGTTTATCCACACGTTTGGAAGGCAATAGTTCATTCACTTTGATTGCTGTAGAGTAGCTCAATTGTATGAATGTACCAGAATATATTCAACAAAGGGCACTTATACGGATAATATAAAGAAATCCTCAAATCAATAAGAAAAAGGCAGACAATCAACAGAAAAGGGGGCAAAAGATTTGAACGGTCACTTTGACAAAAGTGAAAAGGTGCTCAATCTCATTAGTTACCTGGGAAATTCAAACTAAAACCACAATGAGATACTCATACACTCCCACAAGAAGGGCTAAAGGAAAAAGACTGTCAATGCCAAATGTTAGGAGAGTGTGGTAATTCTCCTAGGTTGCTGGTTGGAGTGTAAAATGGTACAACAGCTTTGGAAAACTGGGCATTTCTTATAAATACATATACAAGAAAGTTCATGCAGATTTTATACATCTGCATGAGCAACCCAAATGTCCATCAATAGTAGATTGGATAAATACATTCTTCTTTTAATAAGTCAAAAATAGCTTTGTTAGAAAGCAGTAGGAAGGAAATAATAAGAATTAAAGTAGAAATTAATGAAAACAGTGTATTAAATAGAGAAAATCAATGAAATCAAAAGCTGGTTCTTCAAAAAGTCTAACAAGATTGACACACCTTTAACTACAGTGTACAAGAAGAAGAAAAAAAGAGAGAGAAGGCTCAAATTACTAAAAATCAGAAATGAAAGAAAGGACATTACTACCAATCTTACAGAGATTTTTAAAAAATTATAAAGGAATACTATAAGCAACTGTATGGCAATAAATAGATAACTTAGATGAAATGACAAATTTCCAGAATCACACCAACTACCAAGACCGCTTAAGAAGAAACAGAAACTCTGATTTGAGATCCAAAAAAGAACCATGAATGTCTTATGTTTCTTTATTGAAAGGAAAGTAAGTAGTTTGTCAGGTCAGAGACTAACAACACTTAAACGTTCCACAGCTCATACTTGATCAGATATATGACTGCACAGAACATTTCTAGGAAGATATGCAAGAAGCATATTTACTGTTTGCATTTTTTACCATTAGCATGCATTACTATTATAACAATAATAATAACAAAAGCAAAACAAAATCCAAAAAAGTTGATTTTTAAAAAGGATCTGTTTTGGGAAGTGGATGTGGCTCAATTGATAGGGCTCCCGTTTACCATATGGGAGGCCCTGGGTTCAATTCCCGGGGCCTCCTGGTGAAGGCAAGCCAGCCCGCACGGCGCGGTGAGCTGACGCAGCAAGACCTTGCAACAAAGGGAGACAAGCAGACACAGAAAATCGCACAGCAAATGGACACAGCGAGCACAAGCAGCAAGGGGGGGATAAATGAATAAATAAAATAAAATCTTTAAGAAAAAAAAAAAAGGATCTGTTTAACAAGAAGCTGTTCATTCACTTTGATCTGGATCTAATGCTGCTCATTTCCCTCTGTCTTTTACATCTGTGTTACAGGTATGACAAGAAAAGTTCACAATCCCTGGCATTTGCCATGGAAAGGGAAGAAAGTTCTCCTCCTAAACCCCCAATCTAGGAAACACCAGTGCCCTAAGTACTTGGAAAAACCTTTTAGATGGAAAAGACTACTATAATTTGATCTAGACCCTAGAGTACTACCTAAGGCCTTAAAATTCCCTATATAGATCGAGGCAGAGATGTGAATTCACTGTTGAGAGTTTGGGCTCTCAATTAGGACAAAGCTCTTCAACAGACATTTGGTTATTTAAAGAGCAAGCCCAAATCAAATTCTGAATTGGAGATTTAATGATAAATAGCTCTGCAGAGCAATATGAAGGGGTGTCTACACATTATGGGCTAAAACTTTTATTCTATCTGGGTCCACAGATTGAAAAGAGGGGGGAACCTAGCCCTGGGAACTCCATTTTGGAACAGTAAGAGAACCTGTGACATGGTGGTTGGGAGGGGTGGGGGTAAGGAAAGAGATCCAGGGGCAGCCACTGAAAAAGGGCATGCCCAAGGGACTCTAGAGATTCTTTCTGAGAGCCAGTTTTAAACTTTTCTTTCCTGCTTTACAATCCCAAGCTTTCAGTAAAGATTTCTTGAACACCAAGAAAAAGTCTGGCTGAGGGATATTAATTTATAGAGGATTGTTTGATGCCCATGCAGTACACCAAGTGTTCTGGATTATGTAGATTTTCTCTTCTTCGTGGCAACATCAAAAATATCATCTTGTACCGTATTGTTTGACAGACCCTAGGATTATTTCCTCTGAGCTATGTTCTGGCAGAATGTCCTTTGATTACAATGAAAGACATGTAAGAAACATCCACATGAGAGTGATTGTTGAATTTACTCTTAGGATATTGTTGAGTGCCGTGTTTCCAACATAATTCAATTCCCTTTATATAAAGAAATTATACATGTGTAAAATTTTTTTCAGACCCATATCCCAGGAAAATCTTTTATCCCTCTCAGAAATTGATTCTTTTCCCTCATGGGCAATGTAAATCATGTTATAGAATACATTTTCCTTGTCGCTTTGACTGCCAGGAAGCTCAGTGCCAGATTTGCCACTCAATTTTAACAATTATTGGATCAAACTGCCAGCATATCTTTGTTTCCAATTTAATCTTGGCCTTGTTCTTCTAGATACTTTCCTGCCCTTGGTTTTTAAATCAGTTTTATACTGTACACTCTTATAAGCTGCCTCAAAAAAACCCTTGGGGAAAAATAGCCCAAGAATATGTAAATAAACCTATAAAATTCTGGAGCTACATAAGGTAATCAAAAGTTAAATGGGATTGAAGAGATGATCTAATCCAACTCCTTTATTCTACAAATGACTAAGGGGAGATCCATAGTTGAGGAGGGTGAACTCTCCAAGACATGAGACTTTCAGTGGTAAAGCCAGGTCATCCTACCGGGTTAAGTGACTCTCCTAAATACACACAGCAGAAAATAGCAGAAATGGCACCAAAACCCACGCCCCTGGCCTTCGAATGCAGTGCTTTTTCCTCATTAAATGTCATTTTAGAATTTTTTTTTTTAATTTTATGAAAGAAGAGTTTAAAATATTCATCGAGGAACAGTTTGGTGCCTATTTCTTAGATCTTACATTTTAAAATTTGTTCTCTTCCATTTAAGTTATCATAAAGAGCTATCCTTGGCTCTTTTCTCTTATATATACCTGTATTCATAGCTAGAGAGTCCTATGCATTTCCTGAAGGTAAACTCCCCATCCTCATAGCTTCCTTTGCAGGTGGGGCTAAGGATTAGCTCCTTGGGGTAAGAAAGAAAGCCTGCAGTTGTCCCACTTCTCCAAACTTCCCTTCTGTTCTCCAGGACAGAAGCTGAAAGGACCAGAACTTACACTCACTGGAACGCTATAAATCATGAGATCTCTTTTGTCTTTTTTTCCAGTATAATACTGCCCATTTTGAGGAAAGAGCTAAAAATATCTCCTTCCCCCCTTAACTTTTTACTTCCTCAGCCAGATCTAAGGAGTTGAAAATTACCTCCAGTGATTCTCTGAGCAAATAGCACCTTCCACAGTTTACTGTGGAAGCAGATTCTGGAAATCTCATCTTAAACCTGAAACTATTCTCTTATTGCTCCAATAGCCAATAATTTAAACTACTGTTAAGCAAAACTTACCACATTTTTAAAATTAGGAATCTAAATTGTCTTCTCAGCTTGGGAGAAACTGAAACATACATGATTACTAGGGGAACAAAGACCATTCTAACTTCCCTTTGGTACAGGGTTCCTCCGGGTGCAAAACAAAGCGATTTTATATCCGAGTTAGGATGGTGACTACTCAGGAAACCCTCCTGTGTAGTCCCCACCTCTAATATTGCTGCCTGCCTCAGTTAGTTACCAAGTGCAGATTTGATAGGCTATACAGACAATACAGCATAATCCTCAAAAGACTATTTTAATTTTAAGTTTTGACTTCATCTTAGGAGGTCTGATTCAGAAGGAAAAAACTCATTACTCAGCTCCATTGCCTAGTAGCTGAAGTTTTACTCATCCAGCAATTTCCAACATGCTGTGAATTAAGGGACTCCAAAAGCTCAGTTGCCCAAAAATGTCTTCCAACATGGGCCTGTCATGCTGAAATCCCATCTTTGAACTCACTCCTTTAACTCAGGATGCTGAGACTCCAGAGAACAGCATAAAAATGCAAACACGCTCCCTTTGGGAGAAGCAACGCACGTGATATCAAGTACTTTATTAAGCCAGCTAGTCGTCACCTTACAAAGTGCAGCACAGGGTAGGTACATTTTACTGGGTTCCCCCAAGAAAACCTTTGGAACTGGTAGTAGTACATGGAAATGGTAGGTCCAAGGAAGGAAGTCCATAATTTAGAAAAGGGAGACTAGAAAACCCTCTTCATTCATGAAACATGAATGGCTCTATCTCTGTCTTGCCTTCTTTATAGTGTTTTATGACTCTGTGTGTGTTGGGAGGGGAGTGGACTTCCATTGGCTGATCCTTTAGTACATGTTAAATCCTCACTATGGCCTTCCAAACACAGAATGGAAGCTTCAAGGCTTCCATTGAAGGACCCAAGATTGGCAAAGAATACAGAGCCCACATTCTTCACCATCTCTTGTAGGTGAAATCTCTGTTGATTGGTTACTCAGAATCCATTCTCTGTGCCCCATCCCACAGTACCCGATTTTTTATCTGGTAGCCAGCCACCTCTCACCCATGAATCTCTTGTGCTTCCAGGAACCTACCCCTCTCCCAACTTAAGGGGTGGGGCCTGATGGACTTCAGCAAATTTTATAAGTCCCATTCCTCTGTCCAGTCATTGACTGATGGGTGGGCATGTCACCTAAGCCAGTCCAATCACATTGAATTTCCAGAGCTTTTCTTGGCATTCTCCCACTTCCTGAATGAGAATTAAGAGGAAAATGGCCCAGATGTGGCTGGAAGCCATTGTATGAGTGCTAGATGAAGCAGCCTTAGGCTTCAGCCAAAGCAGTAGCTGGCATTGCAGAGTAGGCAGAAACTGGATCCTTGCGGATGAAGTTGAGCCTCTGGATCAAGGAATGTTGAAGCCTGCTCTAACAGCTGTCTTGTCAGTTACATGGACTGCTAAATACCCTAAGAAGTGTGATCTGAGACTAGTGGCATCAGTATTACCTGGAGCTTGGCAGAAACGCAGACTCTCAGCCACCTCCCCAAACTCACTGCCTCAGAATTTACATTTTAAAAAGCATTTTTATTTTGAAATAATTTCAAACTGACAGGAGAGTTATAAAAATAATACAAAACCCACACAGAGAACTCCAAACGTACCCTCTACCCAGATACCCGGATCCACAACTTCTAACATTTTGCCACATTTTATGTATCATTTTACCTATTTATCCATCTACTATCCATCCATCTATCCATCATCTGTTTCTCTGTCTATCTAGCTATCTACATATCCATTTTCTAAACATTTGAGAGTATGTTTTACATCTTGCTCCTTAAACATTTAATACTTCTACATACATTTCCTTAGAAGAAATATTCACTTATGTAACCACCTTAAGTACAGTTATCAAGTTCAAGTAATTTAACATTACTATAAAGCTTACAGTCCAGAATCTACATTTAAAAAAGAACCCCAGATAATTAATGTCACATTAAAATTTAAGAAGCACTGCTCAATAGCGTTTAATCCTGCTGATTAGGGTTTTTGGTTACTCTCAACTTAAATCCTGATTATCATAGGCTCCCTCATCTGGTGACTCTCAGCTTCTCTGGTTCTGTGGTCCTGATTAGGCTCTTTTCGTTTCACCAGAATCTCCCCTTCTCCCCCCGCCCCACTCCTTTCTTCTTACCGTTGTCCATTTAGACAACCATCTGGGGATGTCTCATTTTCCCTGCTGACCTCTTAATGTATTTCTTAAACATTCAACAGATATGTAAGTTGGATGAATTCCAAATGGTTTTTAGAGCTGTGAGAGGGAGTTTTGTACTGACTAGCAAAAGACAACTTTACTATTTGTTTATTGCTAGGGTCAGAAGGTTAGCTCTTAGCACACCAAACCAACTCTTTGCAAGTGGTTCCTTATTCAGGCCACTAGAGGTGTAGAGTTTCTGAAATATTGGAAGATGTAGAGTTCAATTGTTGTGCCTAAGCTCTAGAGGAGAGTTTTTAGAAAGAAAGGTAGGAGAGGATCCCACTCTCCTCCTTTATTTTGGGGGTAGATGGAATATCCCATCTGAAAGTTTATTGAGCAGGGAAGTACCAGGCAGATGGCACATGCCTAATAAATGTCATATCATTGGTGCCCCCTTTAATATAGATATGGCAATCATGCCCATTTCAAAAAGGAATGACATGATCGTCTGACCCTCCATTCGTCTTTCTGAAACAGAGATAGTAAATGCCATGCAATCCACTGTGTCACATAAGGAGGAAGTCATGATTTTGGCATTGGATCCCATATAAGCACTTAAGGTTTTCCTGGAGCAGTCCTTGGCCTGGGACTCAGAGATCTGCTCACTCTCTGGAATGCAGCAAGCTGTGTGGCCTCAAGCAGTCACTCTAACTCCCTGGTGCTCAGTTCCCTCCACTGGACAGGGCGACTGCTCAAGTCCCCTTCAGCTCTGGCTTTCTAAAACTCTGTGGCCATGCCCTGGTCTGTTTCTATAGTGTCTCTCTCAATAGTCCTTCTTAAAAGTGATTGTTTTAGAAAATTCCACTTAACAGAAGGGAAAAGTGGAGCACAGAGAAGTGAAGGGATGTACCCTGAAGCCTGAACATGGTAAGTTAGAAGCAGGGCCCCAGAGAAGCTGTGCTGCTCTGATGTCAGCTTGTGACCTGGAGCTCCTCACGTGATGACATCATTTCCAGTGTTTCTCTGTGCCTTAAAACAAATCCGTGGAAGAGTCTAGCTAACGGCAGTGGTATTATCCTCATTTCATGAAATTTAAGTTTAAAATAAAAAGTCTAGATTAGAATGTGGTTTTCTTGACTTAAAAAGATTTTAATGACTCAATAAAGATAGCCTATGTGATTCACCGAAAAGTTTATATGGGGACAGACGGCAGCTTTCCCAGTTGTTAAGATGCTGCCTCAATTGAATGGCATTTTTCAATCCTGTATTTGCGTAATAAAACCAGTTAGCGGACTAGTCAGTGTGTTTGCTCTGGGGAACTATTCATCAAGGTTATAATGGAAGGAAGAGCACCTGGCAACACCGCAAAAGCAGACTTCATTTCCCTTTGTAATTATAACTGTAAAATAACTTCCAAAAACCCAAATTGCTGTTGAGAATCACATAAGGCAATTCTCACGTCTCCACCCCAGTGAGTGACAGTCTCATTTCTGCTTAATTGAGCAGCAGTCAATTTCTTTTTGTAGCCAAGGCAGTAGCATCGGGCTTGTTTGTCATTTGTGTGAACTGCTGATGATGACGGGAGAGGCAGTGGCCTCCGTCTGGGTCCTGCTCATCTAGTAGTGATCCCGCCGTCAGCCCCACCAGACTGGCGCGGCCAATAGTGCTCCCACCGAGTGCCACTGCAACTCGAAATTCATTGCGGAACGCAGAATATAATCACAGGGAATCACGGCATTAAGCAGTGTCTGCTCTAACGGCAGTTAAATTACAACCAGCAAGAATTCCATAAAGGAGCCTTCTTAGGTTGATACAAATAGATTGAATTTTTTTTCATTTGCTGAAAAATCTCAACATTAAGCTTAATCAATATTAGCATATGACATGACTAGATTAGATAATTGTTGGTCTTCACACAGACTATAAAATGCTGTCAATTACCTTCCCACATTCTCTCATTAAAAAAAAAAAAAGCTATTGCTACAGAAATAAGTGGTTATAGGCTAAGGGACAACAGCTGTTTGATTTTGGTTTTAATTTTTAAAACTCTGGTCATACTGCCGTTAAAAAATCAAACTTGGAGTTAACCACATGTAGGGAACTATCGATTTTAAAACAAATCATGAATATTCAGGTATGTTATATGTTCCTTAAATAAATACGATGACTCATTACTAAATATTTATTATGAATCTCTTTGAATCACCACTCTGCAGCTTCCCAGCTATATGTCCTTGGGCAAGTTCTTTTGCTGTAAAACAGCAGTAAGAGCTCCTATCTCATAGGGTGGTTGTGACAATTAAATGAGATATGTGGAAAGTACCTAGGACAGGGTCTGGCATGTAGTGTTTGCTATTATTATTGCATATTTTCCACTCATTAAAAACTCTTAATTGCAGTAATGAAGCCATGAGATGCCCAGGAGGATAAATGCATTCTTTAGTCTTCATAATTTGGGTTAGTACATAATGGAGACCTTATGCTGTGGATTACTCCAGTGCAGTAAGAAGGAATGGGGCACCTTGAGGAGGGTGTTGGGACTAGCCCAACATCCATCACCGGTGGAGACCTAAGCCTTGGCACAAAGCAGGTGTGCTTCATCCTCTAAGCCTGGAAGGAAGAAGAAAAGGATTCGAGAAAGCTAAAAATGTTGGAATAAAAGGAGGTGAGTTGGGGAAGGAGGAGCTCATGTAGAACAGTCCTGATCTTGCCAGGAGTAGTTCCCAACCCTGGCTGCACATTAGAATAACCCAGGCCCCTCTCCAACCATTACATCAAAATCTCTGGTTGGGAAAGGGTACTGTTCAAGCTCCCCAGGTGATTCCAATGTGCAGCCAGAGTTGAAAACCACCACACAGAAGAGTGAGGGAGGAGGTGGTTGATTGGGGATTCCTGTGTAGAGACCATGTCAAACTGCTGTGGTGAGGAATGTCCCAGGGAGTCAAAAAGAAACAAGTAAGTGCTGAACTGGAGTGATGGATCAGCTGAGATTAAATAGCTTGACTTTGTAGAAGACTTCGTTTTAATTGTTTCTTGCCAGGCTTGGTTGAGGTTCCTTCAGTTGGGGAAAGGTAGAAATGCACTCAGGGCAGTATATGTGAAAAGGAGAATTTATAGGAAAGATATGGCGGCAAGAGAGGTGGGGGATGCAGGGCAGTCCTAGGGGCCTGAGCGTGAAGAAGCCAGGGACCCTCTTTCTAAAGTTCTGCCGTTAATACGATCAGGCCAAAGCTTCTCAAACTCCCATTCCAAACTTCAGATTCCCGGTAGAGAGAACAATGGGCCCAGGTGTTAACAGGTAGACCAACCAGCTAGAGTCAGGGGGCAGAGACACACAAGGGTTTGTAGATCCCCGGCACTGGCATTTGGGGGATTGTAGTGAGCCTGTCAGACACCCCAGGAGGGGACCACTACTCCATGTTTTTCTAGTAAACCTTGACAGCTTCGCAGTGGGAGTGGAAGAGACAAAGTGCAGGGGCCTGCAGGAGTGCAGGCCGTGAGGCAGGCTTGGCCAGCGACGCTCAGGACATAGCATCGGTCAGCGGGCAAAGAGAGCCATGCAGCTGGGCAGGAACTGGGAGAATGAGGAGTGGTGACTAATAATAGCAAACACCCACACAGGTGCTTGAGCCGGGCGCTGTGCATGAGTCAGTGACTCCTCACAACAACCTTATGAAATAGCACAATTATTATCTCCATTGTTCACATGAGGAAACTGAGGCACAATCTGATTAGGTGACTTGCCCAAGGGCACAGAAACCCCAACAGTCAGACTCCAGTTTATGTGCATATGTGTTCTGCATCACCCCACTAACCTGGAAAGACAGGAGGTCCTGGTAAGGCTTAATGAGAGGGGGTTTGGGGAAAGTAGAGAGTAGTAAGGATTTAGGGGAAACTGACTCTGAATTCAAAGTCTTGGAGGGAGAAAAGTTAGTTCTAAGGGATAAAGAACCCGTGTTGTGGGGTGGCCGAGGTGAAGTGTTTAGAACGTGGATGTGAAATGTTTTACCTAATATAACTCCATTAAATGGCCCTTATTATAACCAACCCATAGTCATAATTTCATTCTCTGGATGGCGCATCTGAAACACAACCGGTAATGTTGACCTTTTGGACTTCATAAGACTACAAGTTCCTTGAGGTCAGGGAAGACCCCAGATGGTGCCCTATAAATGTTCATCCAGTGGATTGAAATGGAGAATTCATTTCCCACTCCACCTCCATCCCCTAGTGTGGAGTGCTTAGCCTGAAGCAAAGGAAATTTACTCACCAAGAAACATCCACCTCTCCATACTCTTTGTTCTGTTAGTGCTGTCTAACTCTTCCCGCAATGATCCACTGCCATTGCAACTGTGGTTTAATTATGCAAAGTGTGACAGATCATTTAAAAGTTGTTAGCTGCTGACAAAGCACATTCAGATGTTGAAGAAAAAAGAAAGCCTCTGCATTTTGTTAAGTTTCACATCCCCTATGAACACTTTTTAATGGAAAGAACTTAAATTTTAAATGATTTCCCTGCAGATTTGAAATATCTCGACTAGATTTGGCAATGAGAAAGTGCTCAACTGTCTCCAGTGGAGGAAAAGAAAGCAACATACTCTGAGATCCTGACTGTTAGTTGTACATGGTATGTAAATGCCTCGCCTCTGGTCAGCCCCCAAACTGCATCCACTATCCTGTCTCTCCCACACCTCAGCAGAACTGTAAGGTCATTCTGGCTGCCCTAGGTCACCTCTGCTGGAGGAGTGTGTGCTGAGACTCAGGCACCTGTGAAGATAATAAGACCACGGCTAAGTCTATATATGGTAAAGGAATCAGGCTACGAATTCAGTCTGTTGACAGAGCCCTCCTCCCAGTTATGGTAATATGATCAGATGCTTTATTCCTCAGAATGCATCAGCATCACTTGAGAGTTTGTTAGAAATATGGAAGCTCAGACCCCACCACTGACCTCCTGAAGTAGAATCTGCATTTTTTTAAAAATTATTTATCTCTCCCCACCCACTTGTTGTTTGCACTTGCTGTGTCTGTTCGCCTTTCTTTCTTTAGGAAGCACCAGGAACTGAACCCGGGACCTCCGATGTGGGAGGAAGGTGCCTAATTGCTTGAGCCACCTCTGTTCCCTGCTTTATTGTGTCTCTCATTATGTTTTTCCTCTTGTGTCTCTTTTTTTTAAAGACTTATTTATTTATTTACTTTTATCCATTTTTACTCCCCACTCTCTCCATTTTTGCTGTTTTTGTATCCATTCACTGGGCAATTCTCTGTGCCTGTTTCCTGCCCTCTCTTCTCATCCTTCTCCTCCTGTCTTCACCAAAATTCAATCCTCGGAAGCTCTGATGTGGGAGAAAGGCGTCCTACTGCCTGCGCTACCTTACTTCCTGGTTTTTCGGCACGTCTCGTCTCAGCTCTCCCTTGTGTCACTCTCCTGTTACGTCATCATCTTGCTGCATATCTCAGTGGGGCTTGACGGCTCACCCGCATGCGAGGTCTAGGGGGCTCACCCGCTTGCAGGGCCTGACAGCGCACCCACACAAGGGGCCTGGCTGCCTGCGTATTTTCTAAAAAAATTTTTACCAGGAGATCCCAGGGATCGAACCCAGGTGCCTCCATATGGGAGACAGACGCCCAACCATTTGAGCCACATCCGCCCCCTGCTGTGTCTCTTAAGGTTTAGAGTTAGTCATTTCCCATACAGGATGGTCGTATAATAAATCAGGCTTGGTTTATCACCAGCATTCTAAAAACCAGACCTAGGGAGAAAAACTAGGTCTGGGCACACATGCACAGTTTCTAATACAGCGAATGTTTAGCCTACCCTGATTATCACAAAATCAGGACAGCGAAAATATTCGCATTCCTCTTGTGTCTCTTGTTGCATCAACTTGTAGTGTCAGCTCACCGCGCCTGCCTGTCACACCAGCTTGCCATACTGCTCGTCCTCTTTAGGAGGCACCAGGAACCTCTGCTCCCTGCTTTGTTTTGTCTCTCGTTATGTTTTTCTTCTTGTGTCTCTTGTTGCATCATCTTGTGTCAGCTTACTGTGCCTGCCCATCACACCAGCTTGCTGTCTTCTTTAGGAGGCACCGGGAACCAAACCACGGACCTCCCATATGGTAGGCAGGAGCCCAATCGCTTGAGCCACATCTGCTTCCCAAGAATCTGCATTAAAAAATTTTTTTTTTTATTTTCAAAGAAGCTTTAGATTACATAAATATTACATAAAAAATATAGGGGATTCCCATATGCCCACCCCCTCCCCCTCCCACACTTTCCCACATTAGCAACTTCTTTCATTAATGCGGTACATTTGTTACAATTGATGAACCCATATTGAAGCATTGCTACTAACCATGGACTATAGTTTACATTATAGTTTATACTCTGCCCCGCACAATTTTATAAGTTATGACAAAAGGTATAATGGCCTGTATTCATCATTGCAATGTCATACAGAACAATTCCAATGTCCTGAAAATGCCCCCATGTTACACCTATTTTTCCCTCTCCCTCCCTGCAGAAACCCTGGTGGCCACTGCCTTTATATCAATGGTACAAGTTCTTCCATTGCTAGAATAATATTAAGTCTGTAATAGAATAGTAAGTCTAATTTAGTCCATTGTTCATTCCCCAATCTTGAGAATTTGGGGATTTGCATTTTAACAACCTCAGGTGATTCATGTGCGCATTTAAGTCTAAGAAGCACTATCATAATATACGGATGAGTCAAGAGTTCCCTCAAGGCAGGTTCTGTGCCATTTGTCCATGTAATCCCCACACCAAGACCAGTAGTAGGAGTTTAGTTATTATTTGTTGTATTGAATTTAGTAGTTTATATGCAAAGGTATGCATTTCTGAAAGTGTTAAGGCTTTTGAAGAATGAAGAGAGACTGGAATAAAAAGGAAAAGCAAAGAAAGTCTCTTTTATTCATTCCTTCTACTGGTGTTTCTTGAGTACCTGCTATATGCTCAGAATCATTCTAGGTACTTACAGGTTCAGTGATAAGCAAGACTTACCATCCCGAGCTTTCCTTCCTGGATAACAATAAAAATGCAGTAAAAACGTCTCTTCTTTTGGTTACTGGACGCTAGAAATTGAACCACTCTTTACTGAAAAAATAAGATACCCACGTTACTTTACTGTTTGTCTTTTCTTCCTCATTTCTTTTGTTTTTCTCCCTCCACCAAAAGGTACAGTTTCAGTCATCATCCTTCTTAGCAGCAGTGCCACATGTCAATTTGTATTAAAAGTCTAAACCAGGAGTTTATAATGGTCCTTTCATACTTTTAATGTTTCTGAGCTTTACAGCTCTATTTAAGATTCACTGTCTGCTCCAGTTTTGTCTCCTGCAGAACATAATACATGACCGCTATCAACTGTACCATCTCAGGATATTCCTTCTGTAATGGTTGGACATCTGATAATTGCTAGAAAGAAGAAATTTACTTTAAAAGGCCCTTTCCTTTTTTTCATATTACTTTCCAAATCTTGGGACCCTCAAACAAGACACCTGAGTTGAACCAGTCCTTTTTTTCTTATTGTTGAAAGGATGTCACTTTTTCCACAGCTTATTAAATATTTTTTTAATTGTCTACAATGTGCAAGGCACTGTGGGTATAAGGAAGAGATCAGCTTTTTAAAAAAAGAAATAGTCAAAAATGACTTTGATATCTTTAGTCTTAGGTGTCATCCAAGTGGAGATATTATGCAGCATATTTTTAGAACATGTATCATCATTTAATAAATTATTCTTCATTCAATGGAATACCATGTAGCCATTAAAATAAGAATATTTAATATTAATATTTAATGACATGCAAAGATGATTTTGATATATTAGTGTTAGAGGTTTAAAATGGCATGTACAGCATGAGCCCATTTTTGTTTTTAAAAACTGGTGACAAATATCTGGAGGGAAATAAATCAAAATGTTAACAAAGTTTAGCACTGTGTTTTGGAGTAAGGGGGGAAAGGGAGGCATATTTTCAGTTTTGTGCTTTTCCATGGCTTTCAAATTTTCTCTAGTGAACATGTTCTCTTTTATCATAAGGGAAATAATAAATATATATATATTTTAAAGCACACACCCCTTCTCCCTGAGTCCTGAAATTTCGGAGACTTCTGTGAGGCAATCCCCAGTAATACTGTATTGGAGTTTTGAGAATTTCTGGGCTTGGCATGATGGTTCAGAAGCGGAGTCTAGAGTAAGACTAGTTGAGTTTGAATCATGGCTACTTCATTGACCAGCTCTGACTTCAGCTTCAGTTTTCACCTGTGTAAAATGAGATTATTGTTAATTGCTAAAGTGGACATTTGTGGCTGCCTGGCCTCTTTAGAATAACCTTCCTGTGTTTGGGAAATTTCCTACATGAGGATCCCTCTCTCCCCAAGATATTGATCAGAACTCCCTCTCCCAGTCTCACTGATAGCTGGGCCTGTGCTCGCCACCGGTGGGAAACACCCTGTGAGGCTCTGATTTGGAAGGGAGCACCGCGAGATGCTCAGACACGCAGAATGGTCAGACAAGATTCTCGGCAGTCATCGGAAGAGGCCTCCAGCTTGAGCCAGTCGACCCGACGGGCCCCATTTGGTTGCTCTTAAAAATAGCGGGGGCCGGAAGCGGGTGTGGCTCAGTGGATAGAGCCCCCGTTCGCGTCCCGAGGCCTCCTTGTGAGGGCACGCTGGCCTGAGCGGTGCGGTGGGCTGATGCAGCAACCTCACGGCAGGAAGCAGGTGTGGCGCAATGGATAGAGCACCCGTTTACCATATGAGAGGCCCCGGGTTCGCTTCCCGGCGCCTCCTTGTGAGGGCAGGCCCGCTTTGCGGCAAGGCCTCA
>JAQZBX010058001.1:0-17824 GCA_029593785.1 Cabassous unicinctus
AACCCACTCCCCCTACCCCTGCCCTGCACCACCTGCAGGGCCTCTGACCCATCTTATACTGCTCTTTTCCTTTTTTTCCATAGCCTTCTAACAGACTTCTAACAGACTTGAAAATTTACTTCTTATCCTGTTCATTATTTTTTTTTGTCTCCCTAGATGGAATATAAGCTCCATGAGGACAGGGATCTTCATTTTGTTCAGTGACATAACGTGAGCATGAAAAGCAGTTCCCTCAGTAAATAGTTGTGGAATGAATCTGCACAGGCTGCTTCCTCTTGTTGGGCACCCCCCCTCCTTTACACACCAGGAAAGCTCCTATTCATCCTACTGTTCCTGCCTCGGTGAGACCTTGTACCAGGTTTCTCCCTATGCCTCCTTGCTAAGAGCTCACAGTGCACCTCCTTTCCCACCTCTCCCAACACTACTCTGTGCCTCACCATGCCCCAACCCATTTTCCTTCCCAAACCTCCCTACTGGCCCTTCTGGAGCCCCAGTTCCTTTAAGAACACCCCCTTCCATCCAGGGGAGGCTGTTCTTGTCCCGCATCTCATACTCTTTGGGTAACCCCCAAGGTCTCCACACCTTCTTCACATCCCAGTGTTGTTTCCAGACCTGAATCTATCAACCCCAAATAAAGACTTTTGTCCTTTGGAGTCCACGCCATCTGACTCTACTACATTCTCCCTCTCTTCATGTCTCTCTGATCCCACCTTCCCAGGTACCCTTTCTTCGGCCTTGACCAGCCTCATAATCACCACTCCCCCCTGCTAAGCCCTGCCATTAGCCTGCTGGTCTTCAGCATCCGTATGGAGAACCCATCCAACAGCCTGGCCTCTCAGGACCTTCTGCCCCTCCTCTCCAGGGACCTTCTTCTCTACTCTCTTCCAGTGACCCACCCCATGGCTCCACCCTGGACCATGCCACCTCTTTGAACTGCTTCTCTTCTTCCATTTTGACTCCAATGCCTCTTTCTCTCTGACCACATTTTCCTATTTTTCCAATGGTTTGGTCACCTGAATGACGCTCTTGCCAGCATCCCCTGATTCCTTTGTATACCTTCTTTCACCTCATTCATCCAGCCTAACTTCACCCTGGGTCAACCCAACCACTGTCTTTACACTGTAAGCTCAGGCTGGCAAGACTCCAAAGGATGAAGATTTGGGACCAGTATAAATGGGTCTCCAGCCTCAGCTGGACCCTCTCCTCATGACTCCCAAGTCTTCTGCCCTTCCTTGGCCAGCTTCCTTCTTCCATTTTCCTCACTGATTTTTTACTTCATTGACTTGCACCCCTCTTCTCATGACCCTTGTCCATTCTGCCCACCTCCATTCCCGGAGAAACCTGACTTCATAAAAAAAAAAAATGTAAGGTTTCCAGGTGTGACCTGCTGACTCTGCTCTACCTCCAAATACAGCTGCCCACACCCATCCTGATCCTCTGTCCAGAACCCAAGAATAAGGAATGTAGCTCTTCTACCCAAGGGGAAACACTTCCAATTATGTGCTAGTTCCATCCCATCTGGAACCTCTATCAATAATCCCAGTCTACAAAATGTCCCTCTGTACCAAGATGAACCTTTCACCAAGCCTCCAGACATGTTCATATCTCTCCCATCTTAAGAAAACCTTCCCTTCTCCCTGATTCTCCCTCCTCCTAGCAGATCTGAGGGGCCTTTTCCAGTTCTTTCTTATCAGTTGGCTCTGCTGCCATCAATAGGTAACCAAACCCCTACTCTTGGACCTGCATGACATCACTCTTTCTGAATCCCCTCTCTCTGCTCTTCACTTGATCTCCTGTGGGGCCCTCTCTTCCTCCACCCATCTCCTAAAGGTTAGGGTCCACAGGAACTGGTCCTCTTCTCCCTCTATGAAGACTTCCTGAGCAATCTCACCACACACGTGCATTCAACCATTGCCATGTGCTCATGTCACTCTCCTGAAATGCAGACCCTGGGTTTCCAGCTGCCTCCCTAGGATTCGACACCACCTTAACATCTCACAGGCACCTAAACCTCACCATGTCTCAACCTGAGATCAGCCTTTAGTCTCCAGCCTTGCTCCACCCGTTGAATTCCTACAGTGGTGATTGCATCACTGTTCGCCCAGCTCACAAGGCCACCCCTGATTCCTCCCTTTCTCTCATCCTACTCAGCCTATCAGTCACTAGGTCCAGACAACTTGACCTCCCACATGTTTCTCAACTCATTCTTCTCCCCTCCTTCTTCACGACCACAAACCCAAGGTCAAATCTTCATCATCTCTTGCCTGGGTTATTGCAACAGTCTCCCCTGCCCTTGCCTCTGCTCACTCTGAGTCAGCCCCCACACTACTGACAGGGCCATCTTTTAAGACCCAGAGCCAAACAAGCCACGACCCAGCTTTAAAAACCTATAGGATGAAATCAAACTGCTACGGGTGGCCGCCCCGGCCCCTGGACCTGGTTCCCCTGAGCCCTCCAGTCTCCTCTCCCTCCACGATGAGGTGAGGTGGGTGTTATCACAGCAAAAATCAATTATCCCTTTGCCCAGCTTCAGGCCTCCCTGGTTATGTTCGGCTCTTTCATCAGCCAACCGCACTCTACCCCATTTTTGGTCTGCTTAATATTCCCTTTTTTCAAGACTTATCTCGGGTGCCTCCTCCTCCAGGAAGCCTTCACTGATTACCTTCTTCTCCCATCCAAGATTCAAACATTTTGCTCTGTGTGTAGGATTATTCTATCAACAGTATTTGTTTATGTGGCCCTCTTCTCAACATCCAGAACCTATCAGGTTCTTAGAAGAGGTTACATGGAGGCAAGAAGAATGCCTGGCACACCGTGGGTGCCCAGCTAATGCTACTTCCTTTGTATCTTCCTCAGGTCCTGCTCCACACAGAGGCCGAAGGTGGCTCCTCCCTCCACTCTTTGAAGATATTTTATTGCCTTTCTTAGACTGACCTCCCTTCCCAGTCCACGAGTGGGTGGGTGGGTGAGTCAGGGACACCATTGCAGCTTTGGAAATACGAGCAATGTGCAAGTTCGAGCCACCTGGAAGCTCAGCCTCAGCTTTCCACCAGGCTCTATCACCCACTCTCTCGTCCCTCTTCCCAGCCTCATCCTCGACTCCAGGCACCTTCCCAGCTCTCCCTAACTCAGCTCATGCCTCATGCACAGGACTAGGCTGGCGCCACGAGAAACACAGCCCCCAGGGACCAGGAGGCTGGGCTACTCTTGGAGCTGCAACTGACCCCCAGGGTGATCTTCACTGGCCCCTCCCCTCCCTTGGCCTCAGTTTCCCACCTCTGTAAAGGACAGAACTAGGGGATGCCTTAGACCTTTTAAGCACTGACCTATAGATTCCTGGAGGGGATGAGTAAGGGTAGGCCTTGAGGTCACCAAGAGGCTCATGGGAAGGCTGTACCCCATCCAGAGGGACCCCAAAGACACAGCCCCCCACCCCTGCCTTCCTCTTTACACACCGCACACTTCGCCTCCGGCCGCAAGACAACTCCAGTTGTTAAAAATAAAAACAGGCCAAAGCTGCCAGATCCAGCTACTACAACGACTCTCCTGACGCAAGTGAGCAGGGGGGCTATTTTTGTTGCTGACACTGAGCTTGAGTCTAATCCAGGAGAAACAAGTAGAGTCATGACTTGGCCCATCCCAGCTGGCTTGACCCCAGAGATGTAGGTCAATCCTTGTTGGGGTGGCATTTGAGTATCTCGTGCCAACATCACAGAGTGGGGCGGGGGCACGGTTTGTTGTGAGCTCGGCTGATCTCCCAGAGTTGGTGGTGGCTGGGGGTCGGCTCTGGGGGCAGAGGGGACTGCGAGCAGGCGGGGAAGGTGCCTCCATCCCCGCCGGCTTCAGGAGCCTCAGCTGTGCTCTGCCACAGTTGCTGTCCTGAGTGGAAGGACCAGGAGCACATGGGAACAGCTCGTGGAGGAGGCAGCAACTGAAGAGAGGGCCGGGAGCAGAGGCAGAAGCGAGAGAGCCAAGGCATGCTTCTGTCGTGTCACTCTCCTGCTAGAAGCCTCCCTCGGCTCCCACTGTCAGATGGATGATGTCCAGACTCTGCGGGCTGGCACTCAAAGGCCTCCCCAGGTTGACCCCAGGCTGACCTTGTACTCGGCAGCCCTGGGCCCCCTCACCCAGCCTGGGTGAGAGCACCACCGACTACTCACAGACTCTCAAGCTCCCGGTGGCTCCACGTATGCTGATCCCGATGCCTGAAACACCCTTCCCGCCCCCTCGCCGGCCCCACCTGTATCTCATCTCCATGGAAGCTTCTTTCTTGTTCAGCCCCAACATCGCTTGCTCCACAGAGCCTGTCGCAAGCCAAAGCGTGCAATTTATCCTTCCATCCCACAAACCAGTGCTTTATACTACAAACAAACAAAGCTGTGCTCCAGTAGAGATAAAACCAATCCCTGTCAACTATAAAACGGGTTGCCCAACTGCTTTCACAATTGCTCTCTCACTTGATGTTCACACTCGGTGGGCTAGAAAGGAGAAGGAGCAACGCTGGCTACAACGGCTCGGAAGCCTGTGCTCGAGTGTCCTCGGTCACCCCGCCACTTGCTGGTCACGTGCAGGGTTGGCTCTGGATGCTAGACTCCAGAGCGTGGCCTCCCAGTTCCGACTCAGTTTGTCTATTTCTCTAAAACCATCTCCTCAAGTAATCCCCTCATTCCTGGAGGGCAGGGGCCTTGTCCCACTCACCTGGAGTCCCCCAGAGTGCAACAAGTAGTAGCAAATGTTTGATTTCCCTACACACTGGCAGAGTCTGAACGAGGTATGGGGCAGCAGAGAGCAGGGGGGCCCGCTAACCAGAGCAGTGGGAGACAAGGCAGGCTGGGGTTAGGCAGGGTGCAGCAGCCAGACGGTTCCTGCTGAAACCTGGACAATGGGGAGCCACTGGAGGACGTAGAGAGAGGGCTGCCCCAGAAGGAAGGAGCCATCACTGTATAAAAGGGACTTCCCACCACAGGCCAGAACCCCATGCTTCCCCCAGCTCAGGGCCAACAGGGGCCCTGTGTGTGGACTTGGAGGGCAGGGGGGCTGCTCCTTCGTCAAATGGGAGACCTGAGAGATGGCTGTTGTGAGGGTCCCGGGGCCACACATGGGAACCCGGGGTCCTTTCTTCTAAGGACAGCCTGGGTAGCAGTGGCAGACCCCAGAGCTGCAACCTAAACCTGCCCCTCCTGGTGGCTTCCTGCAGCCCCAGGGCTGGAGAAGCCCTGGCCCTCCAGGAGATGAAACCGGAGGGACCAAGAGATGAGAGCAGGTCCTCCCCTCCCGTGGCCCTGTCACTTCCCAGACCCACCAGGCCCATGAAGGAGGACGGGGTCTACTTCCCCACTGCCTTGGCCCAGCCTTGCTCAGCCGAGCTCCCCACACATCCAAAGGCAGCCCCCCAGACTGAGCCAGTTACTTCAGGGCTCTGAAGACACCGAGGTGAGGCCTGAGGATTTACCAGAGAGCAGTCCACAAGGACGGCCCACCATGGGGGAGCTCTCAGCAGGCTGCATTGCTCGCAAGCTGCAGGGAGGTGCCGTGTCAGAGGCAAGTGGAGCCAGCATTTGCTCTTCCCCAGTCACCAGCACCAGACACAGACTGGGGCTCGGGCCTGGAGGCTCCAGGTCCAACTGCTGTCAAGACTCCGACTGAGACACCACGTGCCTGGTTCCATCATGGACCCAGTGCGGGCACAGCACGGCCACCAACATTGCTGCCCGGCTCCCTGGTCAGGCTTTCCGGGCTCTGCACATTTTTCCCCAGGGCCCCTGTTTTAATTTTCCAGCTGCTAAAATAAATGCCATACAATGGGATGACTCAAACAATGGGAATTTATTGGCTCAAGGTTTTGAGTCTAAGAGAAGTTCAAATCCAGGCGTCAGCAAGGCTATGCCTTCTCCATGAAGACTGTGGCACTCCGGGGCTAGCTGCCGGTGACCCTGGGTCCTTGGCTTTTCTGTCACATGGCCACAAGAAGTAGTGGCATCTTCTCCTTTCTCTTCTGGGTTCCATTGATGTCAAGCTGCTCCCTGTGGCTTCTCACTTCTGTTTGACGCTCTGCTTATAAAGGACTCCAGTCCAACCTGATTCAGTGGAGCCACACCTTACCTGAAGTGACACCTTGAGGTCTTATTTACAGTGGATCCATACCCACCAGAATGTAGACCAAGAACTTGTCCAAACTGGGGTGTACAACTCAATCCACCGCATCCCTTTTCCCACATTATCTCCCAGACTGATGTCTTCTTGAACCCCTGCCTCCAGGCCCTCACACAGGCCATTTTTCCACCTGGATTAGGGTTGCCAGGTAAAATACAGGATGCCCAGTTACATGTGATTTTCAGATAAACAGCAAATACTTTTTCAGGATAAGTATGTCCCATAGAATATTTGGGACACACTTATCCTTTAGAAGTATGTGTTGCTTATCTGAAATTTTACTGGACATTCTGTATTTTTACTCACTAAATCTGGCAGGTCTAACTTGGCTGCCTTCCTCCTTCAGTCCCTCCTGTCCCTCTGCCACTTTTATTCACATCTATTGGGTCAGCCCAGCTGGCTTTGCCTTCTAGAGTCTTCTGCCTTCTGTCCCCTTTCAGTTATCTGTTGCTGTGTAGTGGTAAGCCACCCCAAAAACGTAGGGGCTTAAAACAAAAACTGCATTATTATTTCTCACTATTTTGTTGGCTAGGAATTCAGCCAGGGCTCTGCTGCGGATTCTTCTCTTCCACGTAGAGTGGATGGAGGCCATCATGTATAGTCAGCTGGTGGCCAGGCTGAAGGGTCCCCGTTGGCTTCCCCTACATGTGTGACACCTTGGTGGGGATGCCTGGAAGGCAGAGTTCAGCTGGAACTGACCTCCAAAGCACCTGAAAATAGTCCCTGCAGCAGGTGGCCTTGGGTGGTCAGTCTTCTGATAGCTCAAGACCCCCCTGGAAAGCATCCTGAGCAGCCCAGTCAGCCTGCAAGTCTTCCCCTGACCCAGCCTCAGAATGTCCAATAAAATTTCAGATAAGCAACAAATACTTTTTTAGAATAAGTATATCCCAAATATTCTATGGGACATACTTATCCTGAAAAAGTATTTGTTGTTTATCTGAAAATCATATTTAACTGGGCATCCTGTATTTTACCTGGCAACTCTAATCCAAGGATCAGCCCTGAAGCCACATTCTAAGGATCAAGCAAGTCACAAGACCAGCCCAGACCCAAGGGACAGGAACCAGAAGCCACCTCTTCACGGGAGGAGTAGCAAAGAATGTGCATCCATCATTACTCAATCGCTCATCCTCCTCCTCTGTTCCCCTCCACACTGGTCTGGCTCAGACCCTTGTGGCTTGCCTGTACTTTTTCCGGCCTCCTTCTGACCAATTTCTCTGCCAATGCTTTCTCCACTTCACCTGCCATAATACTTAATTTTTCTGTAATTCAGATTTGACCATGTTACGTATTGCTTAAGCATTTTCGATAGGTCCCTCTAGACTCTCAGCTCCACAAGGGACCAAGACCTTTTTCTTCACCAGTTTATGCTCAGCACCTAGCACAGAGCCTGATACATAGTAAGTGCTCAATAAAGATTTGTAGAATAAACGCCTGAGTGAATGAGCCACAGGATAAGGTCTAAACTCCATAGCCTGATATTCATGAGTTTTTGTAATAAGACTCTGACCCAACAGGGGTACCCTGCACGCAGCCCTATGGCACTCTGTTGCATCCCCCAAACATGTGTCTTCCCTCAGTGACTTTTCATTGGCTGTTCCTTTTGGCACACACTGTCTCTCTTCTCTCATCTTCCTTGTGAACTCCTATGCATCCTTCACAGCCCTGCTTAAATATCACCTCCTCTCTGAAGCTTTCCCCTAGCAACTCCACTCCAGCTTCCACAGCTTTGTCCATGTCAGTCAATGATATATTTGTATCAAATGTAAATTCTGCATGAGGCCTAGCTCCTCAAGTACATGGCAGAGGTAAGGGACTTCTTCAGGTCAGTGACAGCCAACCCTTTAGTCAGACATGTTAATAAACATTTATTGAAAGCCACTAAACTGTCACTGCCTGTGCAGTCTCCTCCAAGGCCACATCTAAGCCTCTTCTAGCAAGACTTTCCTGATCTTCACTTACCCCAAATGGGCACTATGGAGTATCCCATTGCAGGTTAGCCTGCACTCATTTGGCACTTGTTGGATACCAAGAGACACCTTCAATCATTCAGCTAACATTCCTGGGGAACTTTCCAGGGTAGGCCCTGCAGCAGGTGCTGGGATGCAGGGGTGGACAGGACCACCTCCCTGCTGCTCAGAGCTCACGGTCTGGTGGGGAAGATGGACAACTCCCAGCTGATGGAGTATGTAAGGGGCAGCTCCCAGAAGGGACCCCAACACTTGCTGGGACAGAGCTCAGGAAAAGGAGGTCTAAACTGAGACATGACTTGGCCAAGAGATGGGGATGGGGAGGCAAGAGGGCTTCAGGTAGAGGGCAGAGTCTGGGCAAGGTCTGGAGGTAAGAAACCTGTTCAGGAGATGATGTGAAGAGCATTTTGGCTGGAACATAAAACAGAGGGTGAGAGGAGGTGAGCAGGGAGACCTAGGGCAAGAGGGAAAAGCAGGGGCCAGATTGCAAAGAAGCTTCCACGCCCGATAAAATATCAGTGCTTTGACACAGAGGACATTAATTATTATTAGTTAGCCAATTAATAATAATAACAGCGAGTTTATATTGACCAAGTGCCACGGGCTGGATGGCTCAGCTAGATTCAGTCCTCCCAGCTGGTCTTTGAGATGGTGCAGGATGATCACACCCTATTTCCATAAGAGGCAGCCGAGACTCAAAGCTCCTCTACCCTTTGCTGGAGGTCACACATCTAGCAAGAGGCAGAGCCAGGATTTCTGCCAGGGCTGCCAAACCCCAGAATCTCCAGAGCCTCCGCTTTCAACTGCCCTGTTACAGACAGTTCAGCTCAACGGGTAGGTGATGGTCCCACCAGCACATTGGAGGGCTTTCATCTGGGCAGAACACAGTGCCCCACTGTTAGAGCCAGAGAAGCCCTGAGAAGCCTTGAGTTCTGGCTGTGCTGCCTCAATTTACCCATCCATAAAATGAGGGGTCTGGACCACTTGAGCTGATGCCAGGGGGTGACTTCTCCAAGTGCTCCCTCCACTTCTGCCTACCAGCCCCCAGACTTGCGCCTCCCCCAGCCTCCCTGCAGGGTCCCCCACAGCCTCCAGGACACCAGGCCTGGTTCTGCTTTGTCAGAACAAACCCAAAGACCTCCCCCCACCCCATTTCTTACCCGGTGCCTCTCAGCAAGCACACGCCCCTCATCCCACCAGCTTCCTCCTGGAATTCAGGTGGTCAGACAGGCAAGGAGGCAAGTTTACTCAGCGGGCACCACCAAGTCCAGAGTGGCCCTCCAGCCGGGCCCCGGGATGGTGGCACTCGGCACAGCCATCCATCTTGGGACCAAGCTCGGATCCCCTGGCCCTGGCCTCTCAGAGGAGGAGAGCGAGGAGCCGAGAGGGGAAAGGACTGGCCCAGGTCCCAGCAGGTCAGTGGCCAGGGTGGGTCTGGGAGCCTCGGGCTGCTGCGGGCTCCTCTATGGAGGACAAAGCACCACCTTCCCCTCTGTTCTCACACCACCGGAGGGCCACTGAGAGCCCGCCTACAGCCGAGGCTCTGCCCTTACTCTCCTGGTCATTCAGAGGGAGCCTGCAGACCACGTGTCTCCACCTAGAGCTCTCCGAAGCCCTCCACCAAGGGCTCCAGGTTGCCCTCCATAAAAGAAGGGAAACTTTGGCCATAGCTGAGAGCATTCCCAGCAAAGCGGGGAAGCAGCTCAGAATAGTAGGGAGGTGGGAGAGCCTACAGCCAGGCAGGTCCAGGTTCAAATCCCACCCTGACAATCCAGCTGGGACCTGGGGAGAGGGGCGTACTCTTACTCACATTTCAGAATGGGAATCACCATAGCACCTGGGGAATGGTTGCTTATTTCCACAGTTGTGACATGGCGTTGTGAGGATGGAAAGGAACGTCCCCATTTCAGAGGTTCTCGTTGAAGTCCACGAAGGTCAGGTGCCCTGGAGCCTGGGGTTTGCTTTACACCAGAGCCTCAGACACTAATGTGCATGCATCTTGTTAAAAGGCAGATTCTGATTTGGTAGGTCCGGGGTGGGGCCTGAGCCTCTGCATTTCTGACTAATTCCCAGATGACACCCATGTGGTCAGTCAACCATGCTTTGAGTAAGAAGGTTTTGAAATTCTTCAAAAAAGATAGAAGAAGGGAGGATGGGATCTTGACAACGATCGAATTTGGGTAAAGGGGTCACAGGAGCTCTTTCTGCTATTCTTTCTACTGTTTTGGTATGTTGGGGGTGGGCAGAGAAAGGGAATGGGGAGCAACTGCTAATGGGTGCAAAATTTCTTTGGGGGAAAATTAGATATGGCAAGTATAGTACAACTCTCTAAATATACTGAAAACCACTGAATTGTGCACTTAAAATGGGCGAACGTTAAACAATAAAGCTGTTCAAAAATAAACAAAAGAATAGCATCGTCCATGTAGGTTCTTGTGAGGATGAAGTGAGTGTATGTAAAATGTCCAGCCACAATGAAACAAACAAGGAGTGGAATAACTCAGGGAGGAGAGAGGGCTGTACTTTGGGGCAGTCAGGGAGGGCCTCTTGGAGGAGGTGTCCTTCTGCCTAAGACCTGATGGGCATAGAAGGGCCAGTCACGGAAAGAGCAAAGGGAAGGAGGGGCCTGGGCAATGAGGCAGCATACAGGGATGGGCACAGTGCAAGGCACTGGGCTGCCCAGCAAATCACGCAAGCCAGCCGGGCCACCACAAGCCAGTCCTGCCTGCTCCTCACCGTCTCTCGCTTGGGCTTCGCTCTCCAGACAGCTCCAAACACACAGGGCTGACCTTAAGCATCTGTGACCACTGCTTGGCCCTGGGAGGCCAGAGCAGCCCAGAAGCCCCTGGCTCCATGGGGACAGGCTGGGACAGATGAGGCTGTGCTGGAGGAGAGGCTGGAGGATGGTACCCAGAGCTACCTGCTGGACTAGGTGTGCCCCTCGGGCCAGAGCCTGGGGACTTCTGATCTGGCCTCTTTGGGCTGGGGAGAGCTCAGAATTGTGGAGCTGAGCCTTCATCTGATGCTACGCTCTGACATGGTGGGCTGCAGGGCCCCCAGCCTCCTCCAGTTCTTCCCTCCAGGCCAGAGACCCCATTTCCTCTCTCTGTCCCAGGACAGCCTCCAACCCACTGGTGGGTTGTCACTTTGTATCTGTTCTGCCTGTACCTTCTCCCTCACCCAGCCAGTCCCTAGCAAGGTTCCCTGCCCCTCCCACCCCGTGCCCCATGGCTCATCTTATTTTTCTCCCCCAAGTAAAAATCTGCTCCCGAGAAAGAAGCAAAACCATACAAATTATTACTGCACTGATGGTGACTTCCCCTCACCCCTTCCTGGTCTTTCCTCTTCCTGCTTCTGCCTTGACCACATGAGTTTTCAAACATGCCATCACACCCCTAAAGTGACAAAGGGTCCTCGGCCACACGTGCTCCTCAAGGGCAGCCCCGAGAGCCAGGCAGCTCCAGACACAATCCCGATACAGTTTCAGCCCAGGGGGGCTCAGGCTTTCTCCTAGGTCACGGCAGAGAGAAGCAAGTGTCCCCTTGGACAGGTGGGAGGCTGAGACTCAGTGGGGAGGACTCGCCCACCCAAGGCCACACATGAGGCAGGGCCATCGTGTTCGTGAGCTGGTGGAACGCTGACGCCGCAGAGGGTGCCGAGCGCGGAGCGGGCACACGAGTGCCTTCATCTCTTCCTTCCTTTCTTCCTCCTTTCTAGCTGCCTGCCGCCTTCCATTCCTTCCTTCCCTCTCTCTCTCTTTCCCCCTTGCTTCTCTCCATCCTTCTCTCTTGAGCACTTACTCAGACTGAGAGGGCAAGCGTTCTAGTACTCAGTTCTAGGTAACAAACCACCCAAAGCCCAGCACCTCGAATCAGCAATGGTCACTTATGTCACTCTCAGAGCTGCAACGAAGGTCAGGCTGGGCAGGGAGGGCCCGTCTCAGCTCCTGGCCGCACGAGCTCTAACAGCTCACCCCGAGGCTGAACACTTCCCAGATGCCTCACTCACAGGGCCGGCAAGTTGGTGCTGCTGAGCCGGGAGGCCTTGACTCCCCTCTGCCTCAACCTCCACGCTGACGCCCTCACAGCACTGTGGCCGCGTCCCAAGTGCACGGAGCCCAAGACACAGGAGGTGAAACCTGCGAGTTTCCTAAGGCCCGGCGCTGGGAGCTAGCACAGCGTTACGCTGGCCGTACTTTATTGGTTGAGAATTTCCAGGGCCAGACTCAAGAGATGGAGAGACCCCATCTGTCAATGGGAGGACATCAAAAACTTTTGGTTTTAAAACCACCACAGGGGATGGATGTGGCTCAAATGGTTGAGCGTCCATCTCCCATTTGGAGGGACCTGGTTTGATCCCCAGGACCTCCTGGTAAAAATAAAGAAAAATATAGAAGGCACATGGGCCACCAGGCCCTTTGCGTGGGTGCGCCGCCGGGCCCCGCAAGCAGGTGAGCCCGCCAGGCTCCACGCGTGGGTGAGCCGTCACACCCCGCCGAGCCACACAGCAAGATGATGATGTAACAGGAGAGTGACACAAGGGAAAACCAAGGCGAGACGTGCCAAAAAAAACAGGAACTAAGGTGGTGCAGGTGGTAGGCCACCTCTCTCCCACATCGGAGGTTCCCAGGATTGAATCCTGGTGAAGACAGGAGGAGAAGGATGAGAAGAGAGGGCAGGAAACAGACACAAAGAATTGTCCAGAAAATGGACACAAAAACGGGGGTGTAAAAATGGATAAAAGTAAATAAATAAATAAATAAATAGCTCTTTAAAAAAAAAAATCACAGTTTCTGAGATCAACATACAGAAATCAGTTGTCTCTGAAATGAAAATCCACTTTGAATGGATTATACAAAGCATGGACTGTGTAACACAGGGAATCCAGTGGTGGAAGATGGAACAGGACAAATATGAGAACGTTCTCTCACGAGCTATAACAAATATACAACACTAATACAGGGTGTTAATAATTGGGTGGGTTGGGGAGAAAATACACCAAATGTAAAATATGGGCTATAGTTAGTAGTAATATTTTGATGATGCTATTTCTATAGTTTGTAACAAATGTTTCACAACAGTGCAAGGTGTTGGTGATAGGGTGATGTATGGGAGCCCTGTATGATGATATGCATGTTTTCTTTGTAAGCTCACAACAATACTCTTATTGTTTATGTATGTTCATATATGAATAATATACTTCAATAAAATTTTATTTTAAAACATCCATTGTACGTCTATCAACTAGCAATGTACAATTTGAAAGTAAAATTAAGAAAACAATTCCATTCCCAATAACGTCAAAGAAAATTAAGTATTTAGGAATAAATTTAACAAAAGAAATAGAATAAGAGTACACAGGAAAGTACAAAATACTGTTGAAAGGAACTAAAGAAGACCTATATAAATGAAGATCTAAGTAAATGATCTTCTATTGGAAGATTCAATAGTGTAGAGATGGTAATTTTCCCCCAAATTGCCATCAAAATCCCTATCAATCTCTATCAGATCCCTATCAAAACCTCAGCAGACTTTTTTGTAGAACTTGACAAGCTGATCCTAAAATTTATATGGAAATGAAAATTACCTAGACTAGTCAAAGCAATTTTGAAAAACACTACTGGATTTCAAATTTTGCTATAAAGCTACAGTAATCAAAGGAACGTGGTTATGGTATAGATATAGATATCTAGATTGATGAAACAGAATAGAAAATCCAGAAGTAAACCCACATGTGAATGATCAATTGATATTTGACAAAGTGACAAGCCAATTCAATTCAATTTGTTGAAATACTCTTTTCAACAAATGATGCTGGGACAATTGGATAAAGAGATACAAAATTAACTCAAATTGGACCATAATCCTAAGTGCTAAAACCATACAACTGCTTGAAGAAAAAATAGGAGAAAATCTTTGTGACCTTGGGTCAAGCAAAAACTTGTTAGTTAAGACACCAAAACCACAATCCATGGTAGATTGGACTTCATTAAAATAAAAATGTTTGCACTTCAAAAAATTATTAAGAAAATGAAGAAACAAGCCACAGACTGGGGTGAAAATACTTGCAAAATGATATGGCTGATAAAAAGCATGTATCAAGAATATATGAAAAACTTTTACAACTCAATAATAAGACATTAGGGAAATGCAAATTAAAAACAGGAGACACCACTTCACACCCAACACAATGGCTACAAATAATTTTTTTAGGAAAGACAGATAATAATAAGTGTTGGAGAGGAAGCAGAGAAACTGGAAGTTTTATGCCATGCTGGTGAGAATATACATAATACAGCTACTTTGGAAAACACTTTGGCAGTTTCTTAAAAAGTTAAGCACCCACTTACCATATGGCCCTTAGGTATCTACTTAAGAGAAATGAAAACATATGTCTACATAAGACTTGAATACAGATGGTCATAGCAGCATTATTTGAAATATCCAAACCTTAGAAATAATCCAGATGCCCATAAACTGGTGAGTGGATAAATTAAATGTGGTATAACCATACATTAGAATATTTCTTGGCAGTAAAAAGGAATGAACTACAGACTAATACATAAAACGACATGGATGCACCTAAAAAGCGATGTCATAAGTAAAAGAAGCCAGACACGAAATATTCCATTTATACGAAATTAAAAGGAAAAAAAAAAAGGTAAAACTACAGAGACAGAAAGTGGATCCATAGTTTTCTGGGGCTCAGGGTGGGTGCAGGATTTAACTGCAAACAAACACAAGAGAACTTTCTGGGGTGAGGGAAATGTTTTAAAACTGGATTGTAGGGTGTATATGAGAACTCTGTACTTTCTACATGCTTTAGATGCAAAACTATGCCTGAACTAAAAATATATTTTATAATTATGCTTTTACAAATAAACTTAGAAAATAGGGATGCTATTAGACCTAAAAATTGAATGTTAAGTACTGTGATTAAATCCAGAGGAAATTCAGTGTTTACTTGTATTGCATCTGTTTATGGTTTTATTTTCCCATGGTAAACCAATAGAACCTAAAAAAAAAACAACAACAACTGGGTTGTGGTGATAGCTGCACAACCGTATAAATTTACTAAAATTCATCAAACTGTACATTTACAACAAATGACTTTTATAATTTGGATCAATAAGGCTGTTCTTTAAAAAAATACCACAGCAAGGCACAGCATACCCAAGGGGCCGGGGGAGACCCTGAGAGGTGAGGCCGGCTGTGGGAAACCGGGAGCAGTCAGACCCCAGAACACAGAGGCACTTTAGTCCCAGAAAGGGCCTCAGGACCTCTTCCCAAGGCCTCCAGGGCGCGGATAATTTGGAGGCCTCATTTCCAGGCTGCCTCCGAATTCACGGCTCACTTCAGTAACACCCGCCCTGCTCCACCGTGGGGCCGTGCTGTCCTAAGCGTGTCCCCTGACCTTTGCCCCCTGTGCTGTGTGGTCCAGCCTCCTGCCCCCAGGGAGCCCGAGGAAGGGCCCCTGAACAACTCATTTAACCCCTCTAGGCCTCACCTGCCAAGGCAGTAACACCGGAGGCCCTGCCTCTCTCACGAGGGAGGAGGAGAGAGTTAGGATCAGTTGGGGGTGGGGGGGGTGGGATGGTGCCTAAGAAATAGCAGGTCATGAAGCAAATATGGTGGGAAACTGAGCAGGTGAGCCACGTGGCATCCTGGGAGAGAGACTTCAAAGCCCAAGTCCAGCCCAAACTGCATGTCACCAAAGCCCCAGCTCATAGATGGCTCTGTGGTCTCCATTCCATTCAGAGTCCTTCTGCCAGAGCCTGGGGGGTCAGTGCCCCAAAGTGGACTTGGACCTCTCCAGCACCAGGGGCCAGACTACTTCTCTTGCCTTTCTGAGCAGCTCTCAGTGTTCACAAAGCACTTCCCAGCCTTGACTGAGGCAAAGCATCTCTCATGACGTCCTCCAGTAATTGGGGCAGCTCCTAGCTTGTTCTGAAAATTCTGATTCTGGGTTTGGGCTGGTGCCCCAGCAAGTGTGTTTTTTAAAAGTCCCCCAAATACCTGCAGCACACACATGGGGACGGAGCAGCGCTTACGAAACAATGGTGGGGTTCCTGGACCAGCAGCGTCAGCATTGCCTGGGAACTTGCCAGAGATGCAGATTCTCAGGCCCCACTCCAGACCTACCCACCAAATGGAAACACTGACACCCGGGACCCCTAATATCTGTTGCAACCAGTCTTCCCAGTGATGCCCATGCCCGTGAGAACCAATGCTC
The DNA here is from genome assembly GCA_029593785.1 of Cabassous unicinctus. NCBI lineage: Eukaryota > Metazoa > Chordata > Mammalia > Cingulata > Chlamyphoridae > Cabassous > Cabassous unicinctus. Next base: position 16,356 of record JAQZBX010058001.1, read on the forward strand.
TCGCCAAAAACCTGCTGTGAAAAACAGATTTAACCTGGGCACAGAAGAGGGGTCCTCAATGTCAGCCGCTTGCCTCCCTGGTCCCTGCAGCAGCCCTTGGTTTGAAATCCACCGGTCGTGATGCTTTTTTTTTTGAGGTGGGGGGAGGGATTTGGGGATTTCAGTTTCCCCACAAAGAAAAATCATTTGATTAAAGAAAAAGCCCGGCCAGAAGTTTTCATTCCATGACAGAGGTGATGGCGGGAGGGGTGCAGGCCCATCGGCTCCCCTGTTTGACAAGCTCAGTGCCTACATGTCAGAGCAGCCCAGGCAGGCAGGCCCAGCACTGGCCCGATACCTGCCAGGCCCCGCTCAGCAAGCCAGCGGTGCCCGGGGCCGAGCCGCCACCGCGATGGCGGGCACGGGTGGCCATTGTTCCCATGCGCCTCTGGCAGGCACGACAGCCACAAGGAAGGAGACCCAGGCGACAGCCTCCAAGGAATCTTTTAGTCTTGCAGCCACAGCCAGTCCCCGTAATTGAAATGGATCGTGGGGCTGCCGCCCTCACCCTGGCTGGCAATTAGCGCTCACGTTGCTGTCTGTCAAGAACTCCTGACGCTTGGGGGAAGTGAAGGATTGTCAGGCTGCGGGGGCCCACGTGGCTCATTATACCAGGGGTATGGGCTCCTGGCCCCCTTTGATCCCTGCAGGGTAGAGAAGCAGGTGAGTCGCCTTGTCACTGACACTCTCTTTTCAAGCTGGTGACAGCTTCTCCTTCCCTTTCCCCTCTGGAGTCCCAAGTCCATCACAAAGTGACCACTGGCAGGGCCCACTTTGAGCTGGAGAAAGGAGTGGCCACGAAGGACAGTGGCCTGGGAGGCTGTAGCGGCTTGGATCCCTCCCAGCCTGGGCGGAGGAGAGGGTGGTCACTCCTGCGTGGCCTTTGGCAAGTCCCTTGTCTGAACACTGAGGAGGTCAACTAGAGCAGAACTTTCCAAACTATGGCTCACAACCCATTAGTGGATCATAGATCAAGAGAGCATTTTTTTCAGATGAGAATACCATTGGATAGGGTAGGGTAGGGTAGGGAAAGGTGGGTAGAATAGAATAGAATAGAATTGAATATCTCAAGCATGCATCACACATTAATGGTGACTATTACATCAATTATGTATGAATAACATGTGTATGTGTACTGGGTTGCAATGCAAAAAGTATTTCTTGGGGTAAAGAAGGTTTGAAAGGGAAGCGGGTGTGGCTCAGTGGATAGAGCCCCCGTTTACCATATGGGAGGCCCGGGTTCGCGTCCCGAGGCCTCCTTGTGAGGGCACGCCGGCCTGAGCGGTGCGGTGGGCTGATGCAGCAACCTCACGGCAGGAAGCGGGTGTGGCGCAATGGATAGAGCACCCGTTTACCATATGAGAGGCCTCAGGTTCGCTTCCCGGCGCCTCCTTGTGAGGGCAGGCCGACTCGCGTGGCGCCGTGGGCTG
>JAQZBX010058002.1:0-17837 GCA_029593785.1 Cabassous unicinctus
AAAGACCAGGCTACACACACATTCCAGCAGTGTTTTGAGAAATACATGGAGTAAGTGAATACTTCCTAAAGCTTCTACTTTAATTGGAGTGACACTCCAATAGGGATAGTTTTATGGAAAAATCTCCCTCTCTATTTTGCAGGCAGGCATTATAAGACAAGGTTTTCTGCTGAGACTGAACTTGTAAGTCAAGTGCAAGCCCAAAGCTGAGTGGAAGGTAACTGGACACATGGCAAAGAATTAGGGAAAAAAGTCAAGATGGCATCTGTAGATTTGGAAATCATCTGCACTCTTGGTCAATTTGCCTATCTGCGCTTCCTAAGAAAATAGATAGGTAGAGAGGCAAGCAGAAGATCCAATGTAATCTTAAAGGGAAAGCCTGAGCTACTCTATTCTGGATATGAATTGAAACAAAGAAGGCAGAGAAAAATGAAAAGAGAATTAGAGAACGAAAGGGAAAAAAAAAAGAAAATATATAAGAAATATGAAGGAAAGATCCAAATAAACTAGTGTGAGTCCTTGTAAAGCACTCTAATAAGTACATATTTTACCTGTAGCCTTATATTTTAAACACATTGTCTGGCTCTACTAAAGTCATCGTCCATGGAGTGGGACTGACGAATATATCAGGTGTCAGGGGTTACGTAAACAACCTTTGGTACACTCCATAGCCTAAATCACTGGCATAAACATTGTGGGAAGCAGAAGTCTCTGTGGCAGCTTGGTGTGGATATTCTCACTGTCGGCAGGGAAAATTCATTGCTTTCCTCACAATGCTGGGACTCCAGCAGAATTTTACCAAGACAGATGACTTGGTGACAGACGCTCCAGGCCAAATGTTAATATTTAGCCCTAAAATGAAACATGAGAATAACAGAAATGTGCCCCTGGGCCAGTCCTTGCAGTCGAGGGGAGCGCCTGTAAGGATGACCCCAAGAGTGAGTCCTGGAGGGCCAGGGTGTCAGGTGGGACATCGGTCTCAGAGGTCAGGAAAGGAACCCCATCACCAGGACCTCCCTTAATAATCCGCGATATACCTGTCATGCGTGAATGAATTTAAATTCTTTGCAGTCTACTGGTGTTTGAGCCAGAACCACCTCTGAAACACTAATGTGTTCCAGAAGGGTCTTCACCTCTCTGTTGAAATTATATCGCCCTTTTATTTATCCTAAATGCACCATTCGTGAATATCTAGTATTTGTGATTGTTAAACAAGCACCAACTTCTCTCCATCCCATCATGACTTGGTAAACTCTGATTCTATCCTAACACAGCCTTGTGTTTCCAGATGAAAGGCCTTTATGTTTGAGACCACAGTCCTAGAGCCATCTCTTCTCCTACCACTTCTTAAATCCATAAGCTGTCTTTCTGGATAAAAAGAACAGATCTCAGGGATAAAAGCCAATATTCTCCAAGCCATAGTTCTCCTACCGCCTTCTGTTTCTCTCTGGATTTGAAGTTGAGCAACACTTGAACAAAAGGTGTCCTTTACAGCAGTGCGCTGGCTGGGTCAAACATAGATTCAGAACTTTCTCTCAAATGGAGAGGGAGCAAAACTGCTCCTTTCTAATCAAATCAGGTTTGCTCTTAATCTCTGACCTTTCAGACTGAACCAGCGTCTTCGGCTGCAGCTCGCGAACAGCCCTGCATATTACGCCTATCTCCTCCACCTCCTCAGACCTCAGGCTGCTTCGTCATCATCGTGTGTAGCCTGAAAAGAACAACAGTGGTCTGTGGTCACGGAAAGAGTTGGTGACAGATGGTGGCATGAAGGAGTCATCTTTTCTTCTTCATCTTTTACTGTCCCTAAAGCTTTCTGCTGAGGACCTAGCTGGGTTTTCTTGCTGGGTTTGGGTAATTTCAGTTCACATGGGTGGTTTTCTATGATGCCTTTACTGTATAGAGGTATATTAGACCACTGGGCAAACTAAGAAAACTTTACTCTGGAACAACAAAAAATTCTGCCGCTACTCAGGGGAAGGGCAAAGGGCTGCCGATGGAGGCTTTGGTACCACTCTCTCTTTAATCCCTGTCAGTTACTCCAAGCCCACCCAAATACACCTCCTTCCAGGACTGACAGCTTGGAGCATCTGGTCACATACCTCAGTGCCCCTTGGCCAGCAGGCCTTAAATACCTCCACTTTACACAGCCTGACGACACCATGTTTGCCAATCACATTCTGTACTTGTTCATATATAAGCATAATAAGTTTTTTTAAAAATTTCTTCCAGTAATAATCATTTTATTGATTTCTTCCCGAGTTTAAAACAAAGAATTAATTTATATAGAAGAAAGTTTCATTTCAAAAATGTTAGCGTAATTTAATAAAATATTTCATGTATGAACTAAAATTTGCACTTACTATAAAAATATTACACTTCACAGTTTGCTCTCTATATCACTGTTTTAAATTTAAACATGAATAAAAACTCAAAGTGGTCACGTAGAATGAGATAAATGAATACAATCACTGAGTTGTCATTATTTATTTCAAACCTACTATTTAAATGCAAGAATGTGTAGTATCATAGGGCTAGAACATACAAACAGTAACAAAAATGAGATGAAATGATTCCAAACCTTTAGGAGCTTACTCTTAAAACAAACACATGTGGCTAAATCTGTTTGTGGTGGGGTCAGCTATGTAACTGGGGGATTTCCAAATTAACGTCCATATAGAATCCAATGTTTGTTAGAGAAGAACTAATAAAAATGTTCTAATTTGAAACTAACGTATATATTATTAAATGTTACAATAACCGAAGCAATGTTTAGAACTTAGATAAAGAAAAAAGATTTTGGGTAAGGGAAAGGAGCATTTTATCAGTGACCTTAGTGATAATAAAAGCCAGTTCCTCTTTCAGTTGGCTTTATTATTTATTTATTTATTTATTTATTTTTACCAGCAATACATCCCCTACTGCCTACACCCAGGGTAGAATTCTCTAGACATCCTATCCTTAGTATGCCACTGCAGCAAAGTACAAGAAGGAATAAAATCATAAACAAGCACCGAGAATAGTAGTAATATCCATTTAACAAATCCTAGACAATAGGGTTGTACTGCCTACTAGAGTATGATATAAGAGGCCACAGATCAGAACATGACCTGGAGAAGCCAGCCACATGAATAATTCTCCATTTCAGAGTCCTTAGGCATGAGCAGGTATAGAGAGAATGGGAGAAGAGGCAGAAGTTGAGGTGATGCATGAAGAACGCCCTGTAGACTTCTGCTGGGTCAGCCTGATGTAAGCCCTTCTCCAGTCACCTGTACCATGCAGCCAAACAGTGTGTTCCTGCAGGAAGTAGACCTGAGAAATGCGCCTAAAGGAATTAACAATCTGCCCAGGAGGAAGTGTTGCCCCCGCATGAGAGTTGGTACCCCGAAATTGGCCCTCTTCATTTGGGTTCAGCAGAGGTGAAGGTGAGGCAGCCTGTCTGAGCTGAAACCTGATGGTCAACATAGAATTTGAATGGTCATCTCATTCTGCCGGGGAGTCTGAAGCAACAGAGGAAATCCTATAACCGGCCTTTATTAACATCATCTTTCATTCATAAATACGAATGTCAATCAAGGGACCTCATCAAAATTAAACACTTTGGGGCATTAAAGGACTTTATCATGAAAGTGAAAAGACAATTTACACAATGGGAGAAAATATTTGGAAACTACACATCTGATAAGGGTTAATATCCAGAATGTATAAAGGATTCCTACCACTCAAGAAAAAGACAAACAGCCAAATTTAAAAATGGGCAAAAGACTTATATACATTTCTCTAAAGAGGACATATAAATGGCCAAAAAGCACATGAAAAGATCTTTAACTCATTAGCCACTATGGAAATACACATCAAAACCACAATGAGAGGGAAGCGGCTGTAGCTCAAGCAATTGAGCTCCTGCTTACCATATGGAGGATCCTGGTTCAGTCCCCAGGACCTCCTGGTAAAAAAAGAAAAAAGGCGTTCCAGACCTGCGTGGAGAGGCCACGTGGTGCGGAGAAGTGCCGGGGGTGGGGGCGGGGTGCCCATGCAGCAGCTGCACCAGCGGCAAAGCGACACACCAAGAAGAAGATGATGAGGCAACCAGACAGAAAAAAAAGGAAAAAACCACAATGAGGTACTACTTCACACCCAATAGAATGGCTACTGTTAAAAAAATGGAAAATAAGTTCTGGAGAGGTTGTAGAGAAATAGGAACACATTCATTGTTGGTGGGAATACAGAATGGTGCACCTCTGTGGAAGACAATTTGGTGGTTCCTTGGAAAATTAGGTATAGAATTACCATATGACCTGGCAATCCCACTTCTGGGTATATAACGAAGAAGAACTGAAAGCAGGAACTCAACTAGGTATTTGCACACCGATGTATATAGAGGCATTACTCACAATTGCTGAAAGATGAAAGCAACCCAAGTGTCCATCAACTGATGAATGGATAAGCAAAATGTGGTATAGACACAATGAATATTATTTATCCATAAAAAGGAATGAAGTTCTGATACATGCAACAACATGGTTAAACCTTGAAAACATGCTAAATAAAATATGCCTGGCACAAACAGATAAATATTTTGTGATCTCACTGATATGAAATAATTAGAATAAGCAAACACATACTAAGAATTTAGAATATAAATTACCATGCGACAGGGTGGGGTTAGGGAATGGGAGTTAATACTTACTTATACAGAGTTTCATATATTTTAAGATCCTATTGTTAGGTGCCATATATGCTTATGATTGTTATATCTTCTTATCAGATTGACCTTTTTAACAATATTTAATGTCTTTCTTTGTTTTTTGTAACAGTATTTAACTCAAAGTCTACTTTTTCTGATATTGATGTAGCCAATATAGCCTCTCTACCTTTTGATTATTATTTGCATGGACTGTTTTTTCCATCCTTTCACTTTCAACCAATTTGTGTCTTTGGATCTAAGATGAGTCTCTTCTAAGCAGCATATAGTTGCATCATGCTTCTCTATCCATTCTGTTAATCTCTGCTTTTTGATTGATGCATTTAATCCATCTACATTTAAGGTAATTACTGACAAAGCAAGACTTACTTTTTCCATTATTGTCTTCCTTTTTGTTTAGATGATCTTTTTTAATGAACTATTTCTCATTTCCTTTTCTGTAGAATGTATAGGTATTTACTTTGTGGTTATCATAGGGGTTGCATTTAACATTCTAAATCTATTACAATTTAGTTTATATTGATACCAATTTAATATCAATAGCCTACATATACTCGGTCTCTATATCCCTGCATCCCTCCCCTTTATGTTTTTCTTGTCTAAAAGTTATGTCTTTGCACACTTTGTGTCCAGTTAGAAAGGTTTATGATTTTTTATGCATTTGAATTTTAATCCTTATGAGAAGTTTAAAACAGCATTACAAATGAAAACTGCAACAATACTGCATTTACATTTACTGATAGTTATCTATACTGGAGGTCTTTATTTCTTCAAACAATTTTGAGTTACTGTCTAGTGTCCTTTCCTTTCAATTTGAGGACCTCTCTTTAGCATTTCTTGTAAGGCAGGTCTAGTGCTAATGAACCAATTTAGGTTTTGTTTGTCCAGAAATTCTTTAATTTCTTCCTCATCTTTAAAGGACAGTTCTGCTGGATATATTGTCCTTGGTTGATTTTTTTTTAAATATTTCAGCACTTTAAATATGTCTTCCCCCACTGCCTCCTGACCTCCATGTTTTCTAATGAGAAGGATGTTAATCTTATTAAGGATCCCTTGTATGTGTTGTGTAACTTCTCTCTGCTGTTTTCAAGATTTTCTCTTTGTTTTTGGGCTATGGCAATGTAACTATAATGTGTCTTGGTGTGGATCTCTTTGAGTTAATCTCCTAGGGTACACTGAATTTTAAATTCTTATGTTAAATTCCTTTTTCTCATACACTATATGTAGTGACTTCATTTTTCTGAAGGAATCCAGACTGATACAGGTATCTACCTTATAGTATTACTGAGAGGATCAAGCGGGCTAATGCATGAAATAGCTCTTATAGCAGTACTTGGCACGAGATAAGCAGTATCTTATTATTATGGTAGATGTTACAGAGGAAATAAATAGGATGAATAAGATGGTAGAACAAAGGACTAGAGAGGTGAGGGGAGATTACTCTGAGCACATGACATTTTAGTGGAATTATGAATGATAAGAGTGGGTAAGCCATGCTAACATTTGGAGAAAGCACATTCAAAAAGGGGCAAAGGCCGAGAAGTGGGAAAGAACTTGTTGCAGCTAAGGAACAGAATAAAGGCCAATGGAGGCCAAAAGAGACAGTGGCATGAGATGGATTAGGGAGACCAGGAGGAGGCATATTTTGCAGTTTCTTATAGGTCATGGTAAAGGGTATGGATTTTTTCTGCTTACAATGGAAAATCATTAAAGGCTTCTGTGGTAGACTGAATTATGTAGCCCAATTTAGACACCTTCTTAATATTAACCTGCATTTCTGTGGGTGTGAACTCATTCTAAATAAGACATCTCAAAGATTTTATTTTTAGTTAAGGTGTGGCCAAACTAAATGAGGGTGGCACTTAATCCAGATTACTATAGGCTTTATCAGAGAAGGCCAAAGAGAAAAGCCAGATATCAGTAGGAACCTGGAAGAGAAAAGAGATAACATTGCTATGTAAGGGTAAAGTCAAGGAAATCCAAGAATTGCTGGCCAGCCAGAATGCTTCCAACCCCAGGAGGAAGCAGATGGTACTGCCTCTAGAACTCTGAGAAAATAAATCCCATTGTATAAGCCAACCTATCTGTGGTACTTGCCATAGCACTCTAACAAACTAAGATAATTTATAAGCAGCAAAGCGCATGGTATAATTCAGGTTTTAAATCCGGCTCTCTAGCTGTAATTTAGGACTAGAGTAGAAGCAGGGAAAACAGTTAAGAGGCTATTTCAGTGGAGACTTGATGATGGCATTGGGAATGGAGAGCAGTGGAGATATGAAGTGTAGACATGCTGTCAACAGGGCTAGCTGGTGGACTAATATTGGGAGTGGAAAAAGTCCTATACTCCTCATTCGTCAAGGATGCAAATTCGCAGGCTTCCAAGACACCACCTTCTCCCAGTGTTCCTTCTATTTTGCAGATTTCTTCTTTTGCTCTCATTCTTCTCTTATAGCCTAAATACCTTCCCTTTATTCCTTCTTTTCTCTATCTATTCCTTCAAATTCTCTGGAATGCTTGATCCTTTCTTTCTCTTCCTTCTACACAGAAGGAAGAAGGATCTGAGCTCTTAAAACTGAGCATAAGACTCCTTCCACTGCCTCAATTCCCAAATTTATAACTCTACTCCAGGCTACTCTCCTGATATCAAGATCTAAGTTTCTCCTAGACAGCACTGCTTGAAAGACCCCACAAGTGCTTCAAACTCAGCATGTACCAAACTGAACTGTCTCCTCTTCCTGAACTTTCTCCAATATTCTCTCTACAGTCTAATACACTACTATCCACCCAGTCGTCCCAGCTAGAAACCCATGGGCCACTCCCATTATCTAATCAGTCATAGTGCTCTATCAACCTTATCCCCTTAATACCTTTCATATCTTCTCCCAGCATCCATACGCATTGTTACTGCCATAGTTTGAGCACTCATCATCTCCTACATAGATTATTTCAAATATTCCCACTGATTTTTCTCTCTCAGTTCTATCTCTTAAAAGCCAGTCTCTACCTTGCCTCTAAAGTGGTCTATACATTATTTAATCCATTCTTATTTTTCCTCTGCTTCTTCTTTCTTTATTAGTTACATTGCCTCTGTGATAAAATACAAGTTGTTTGCATAGCATATCAGACTGTCTGCAATCAGGACCTGTGGTGGCACCCACCTCATCTCCCACTGCTTCTCAATGCATGTTCTATGCTACCATTATACTGAATTATTTGTTAACCATTTTCCATATTATTCTTTGCCTAAAGAGCAGCAATCATTTCCTCCTCTGAGAAGTGTTCCTTCATTCATACAGAGTTGATCGAGTTCTTCATCCCCAAAATTTACCTTTTATGTATCTTTTACATCTGCTTATTTTACGCTATACAACAACTAATTGCTTGGCTGTTGGGTTTATTCTTTTATTCCTGTTCCTTGACTTCTATGGTTCTTGCCCTTTCCCCACATAGGCAACCATTCTAGTCTGTCTGTACGTGGGCCAAAAAAATGATTCTTATGGTTTTGTATTCATGCATTTTAATTACTTTAAATGGCATGATGTTATCTATCTCATTTTTAAAAAATCAACACTAAATTTTTACAATGCACCCCTGTCGCTATGTATATAGCTAGTGTGTTGCTTCTAACAGTTTACTCATCATTTTCCAAGGTGAACACACTCATCAGATTTTATCTGTATATTCTCCAAGTACTGGACAACCAGGATGCCATCAGCTCCCTGCCACTGTAACTAAGGTGGCAGTGAGCACCCTCACCGTCAAGTTCGGACTTTCATTTGGTCTGCTAAGTGGACACACACACCAGAGAGGCATTTCCTGATTTTAAAACTTGGTCTCATTTTTCAAGTCATCCTTTTCTTCATTCTGACTAATAAATCATTATCCACTTGATGCATCCATCTTTTTTAGCTTGGTTAGCATGTTGAGTCCCCCAAGCTGATAAACTGGTGAACTCACGTTTTTGCACCTGCACAGCGGTGACCCCAGCAAGGCATCTGGTCTCTGTCTGACATCTCTTTAATTTTATTAGTGGTTTACGGACAAAATCACTTGACAGAAACTTTTTCAAGTGTAAGTTATTTGGATTCACAAGAGCATTTTTCTCCCTGTCATAAATCAATGAACCTAGTTAAGATTAACTGCCTACATGTGCGCTTCAAAAGATCCTCCATGGCCAGAAAGAGTTGAAAGAAACACATAATTCCATAACACACTAAGTACAAGCTGATCAAAGTTATTGGAGCTGGTTATCTAATGATGGGCTTCCTCATTGTCATAAAATCTGATTTCAAGTAGTTTGTATCTAAAATATATATTATTAGCTCTCAAAAAACCTTTAAAAATCATCTCTTTTTCTGTCCTTACTGGTCAAAGTGTGTATTTAGATAGCCCTAAAGTTAACTCTGGGGTAAATATTTCTAAACCGCACTATTGTATAGAATTCCACACGTTTTAGGAATTAGATCAAAAGAAAAGAAAAGAAAAACATACCTAATGAGCCATTTAAAATAAGAACAATTTCTATACAGAATAGCCCTGGAATCCTGGAAGAGAAAAGGATCCTGGTTTCTTAGATATTATGTAGTAGGGGAGGGTCATTCACGCACTTGGAATTTTAGGCAGGTGCCAAAGGGCAGTCACGGGGTACTTGAGGGGACCGTAAGGGCGGGGCTCAGCCCTCCTTTTAGCTGTTTTATTTTTTTTAATTTTGTGCTTTTATATGAGATAATTTGATTAAAAAGTTCCCTGCTTAAGAAAAAATTGAAAGCCACTGATCTAACCCAGTCTTTCACAGCAAGCAGTGCCCTGTGAAATCCTTGACAGGTAGTAATGTAAAATCTGCTTGGACCTGCTGTCCTGGTAAGTCCACTACCCCAAAGCAGCCCATATCCACACTGGATATACCAAGGCCTTGGAACACGCCTCTTCTCTAGAGTGCCCTGTTTCACCTCTCTAGAACTTCTCAGCCCTGGTTCTGCCCTCTAGGAATTTCTATCCATTTCCTTTCGCCTCCATGTGTCCCTTCAGAACTTGAAGTAAACTATTAAAATTCCACTTATTTTTTCACAGCTAAACAATCGCAGTTCCTTAAAACACTTGGCCTTTTTAAAATAAAATGACAAGTGGAGTGTTATATTCTCTTCAGATCGGTTGCTCCCTTGTACGTGCTCCTCACAGAGCCTTGGAGTTGGCCATTTCCTTTATCTCCTCTACTGCACAAACTTGCCCCCTGAGGGCAGGGACCACGACTTTCTCATGTCAGTACCGGGCACTCATCTTATATGGGTTGGTAATTCAATTAAAAGCAAAACCTGTCTTCCTCTAAACTAGAACTAAAAGATGATTACCAGCAAAAACAGATCCCAAAATCTCAGACTTGAATAAGCCTAACTGTCAGCCACAAACTTTGCCTTTCTAAAATCCACATTCTGGCCCCTTCAAAACCCTTACCTTTTTCTCAAGATGTGTAGCGATGTCAGGAAGGCCACCTAAGGAACGTGATGGGGAAAGGTTTTAAAAGTGTGTTCCCTGTTAATACAAACTAAACCAAGGAAGTAAAAGCCAATGAAAACCCAGTCTTACAATTCCATTGGAAAGGTCTAGACTATTGATAGGGCTTCTCAAAGGAATAGATGTTTGGGCACCTATGGGATGCAGTTGCCAGTGCCATGTAGATCTGTAATCAGTAGACTCATTTTGGGAATCAGAATTATATGCCAGGACTTCCAGGAAAATGGCACTGAAATAGGTAGGTAGAGTCTGAGCCTCTCACAAAAAAAGCAGAGAGAAGGCATGGACCTGTCTAAAGGAGCTGCTTTGGATATACATAGAATGGGAAGGTGCTCTGAGTCATCTAGGGGGGCACTGAAAAGATAAAGAAGCCAAAGAAAAACCATGAGTTGCTCGACCCTGTGACTGGAAACGGCACATATACCCCACTCTCAGAGCAAGTAGCCTGGCTCACTGCTGCCAGTGGAGTGGGAGAGGGCATTCCCTGGGAGGAAAAGGGGTCTGATGGAGGCTGGAGGGTGGTTTCTTTTCAATGAGTTTGGCCAGCTGAGCCCTCTTTGAATCTTGTAAGGGATCCTGGCCATTCCAGAAAGAACTAACACCAATCCTGCTTAAACTCTTCCAAAAAATAGAAGTGGAGAGAACGTTGTCCAACTCATTCTATGATGCCAGCATCACCCTAATACCAAAGCCATAGATGCCACAAGAAAGGAAATCTATAGACCAATCTCTCTAATGAACCTAGATGCTAAAATCCTCAAAAAAAAAATACTTGCTACTCATATTCAACAACACATCAAACAAATTTTACACAATGACCAAGTGGGTTTCATCCCTGGTATGCAAGGATGTTTCAGCATAAGAAAATCAATCAATGTACTACACCACATAAACAGATCAAAAGAAAAAAAATCACATGATAATCTCTATAGATACAGAAAAGCATTTGACAAAGTGCAGCACACTTTCCTGATAAAAACACTTCAAAAGATAAGAATAGAAGGAAATTCCCTCAACATGATAAAGGATATATATGAAATACCTACAGCTAACATCATTTTCAATGGTGAAATCCTAAATGCTTTCCCTCTAAGATCTCAAACAAGACAAGGATGCCCACTGTCACTGCTCTTATTTAACATGGTGTTAGATGTACTTGTTTGAGCACTTAGGCAAGAAAAAGATATGAAAGGCATCCAGATTGGAAAGGAAGAAGTAAAAATGTCACTATTTGCAGATGACATGATCCTATACCTTGAAAGCCCTGAGAAATCTACAACAAAGCTTCTAGAGCTTATAAATGAGTTCAGTAAAGTGGCAGGTTATAAGACCAATGTGCAAAAATCAGTAGCTTTTCTGTACACCAATAATGAGCAATCTGAGGGGGGAATCAAGAAAAAAAATCCCATTTACAATAGCAACTAAAAGAATCAAATACCTAGGAATAAATTTAACTAAAGATGTAAATGACTTGTATGCAGAAAAATATACAATATTGTTAAAGGAAATCAAAGAAGACCTAAATAAATGGAAGAATATTCCCTGTTCAAGGGGAGCAATACTTAAACACCGTTAGGATGTCTGTCCTACCCAAACTGATTTACATACTTAACACAATCCCAATAAAAATTGCCACAGCATTTTTTACTGAATTGGAAAAGCTAACTATGAAATTTATTTGGAAGACATATTGAAAAAGAAAAACAAACTTGAAGGAATCATACCACCTGACTTTAAAACATACTACAAAGCTACAGTGGTCAAAACTGCATGGTATTGGCCCAAGAATAGACATACTGAACAATTGAACCAAATTGAGAGTTCTGAAATAGATCCTCGCATATACAGTCATCTGATATTTGACAAGGCCACCAAGCCCACTCAACTGGGACAAAATGGCCTCTTCAACAAGTGGTGCTTGGAGAACTGGATATCCAAATACAAAAGATTGAGAGAGGAACACCAACTCACACCTTACACAAAAATTAACTCAAGATGGATCAAAGATCTAAATATAAGAGCCAAGACCATAAAGATCTTGGAAGATAATGTAGAGAAAGCATCTACAAGATCTTGTATTAGGAAATGGTTTCATGAGCTTTAAACCCAAAGCACGAGCAGAGAAAGAAAAAAATAGATAAATGGGACCTACTCAAAATTAAAACGTTTTGCACCTCAAAGGAGTTTGTCAAGAAAGTGAAAATGCAGCCTACTCAATGGGAGAAAATATTTGGTAACCATATATCTGATAGGGGCCTAATATCCAGCATATATAAAGAAATCCTACACCTCCAAAATAAAAAGACAACCCATTTTAAAAATGGGCAAGTCATTTGAAGAGACACTTCTCCAAAGAAGAAATACAAATGGCTAAAAAGCACATGAAAAGATGCTTAACACCACTAGCTATTAGGGAAATGCAAATCAAAACTACAATTAGATATCATCTTACACCCATTAGACTGGCAGCCACTAAAAAACAGAGGACTACAAGTGTTGGAAAGGATGTGGAGGAATGGGAACCCTTATCCACTACTGGTGGGAATGCAGAATGGTGCAACCATGTGGAGGACAGTCAGGCAATTCCTCAGGAAGCTAACTATAGAACTGCCAAATGATTCAGAAATCCCACTACTGGGTATATGCCCAGAAGAACTGAAATCAGGGACACGAACAGATATATGCATACCAATGTTCATAGCAACATTGTTCACTACTGCTGAAAATTGGAAACAACCCAAATGTTCATCAACAGATAAATGGATAAGCAAACTCTGGTATGTACATACAATGGAATATTACTCAGCTGTGAAAAGGAATGCAGTATTAACACATGAGATAACATGGATGAACCTTGAAGACCTTATGTTGAGTGAAGCAAGCCAGGCACTGAAGGACAAATATTACGTGACCTCACTGGTATGAATTAAGCAAATTGAGCAGACTCACAGAGCTGGAGTCTGGAAGATAGGTTTGCAGGAGACAGAAAGGGAATAGAGGGTTGTGAGCCAATGCCCATATGGGCAAAATCTATGATAAGGTGGAAGGGTGTAGTTGTGCAGTGGATGGTTGTGACAGTGATGCAGTGATGCTATTGAGTTGGGTGGTGCTGGTTTGTGAAGGTGGTAGGGTAAGGGGAGTCGGTTTCACTGTCCAAGGAACTGGGGGGAGGGTCTGGGGAGGGAGCAGATGAACTCTGGGGATTTGCAGGTATGTGGTTGAAACAACAACGTTGGGAATGTTCTTTTGGCAACATGGCAGGGGTGGGTTACTGGTTTAGGATGTCGGTGTGGGGACCATGCGGGTCAGTGCACACCTTGGGCAGGCTTCTAGGGAGTGTGTGAGTGTTCATTATGTCATAGTGTCATAGTTGTATCAGTGGGTGGAGACCCACACAATGAGCAGGAAGGTGTTGGACACCCATCCTCGCGAGTCCTGCTATGTTCTCAAATGAGGGGCAGGAGTCTCTCGAGAGCATAGACAGGACCTAATAGGGGAGGACAGGCAAATATTTCAAGCCCTCAATGTTGTTGCAAGTAACTATGAATCTTGTTCTTCAAGGAGTGAAGCCTGGTGGTTGCCGTGGGTCCTGAGGGGAGGGGAGGGGAGGAATAGAATAGATAGAACACGGGGCATTTTGGGGGCATTGGAATTGTTCTACATGATCTTGCAATGATGGAAAAAAGCCATGTTAAACTTTGTCAAAATTTATAAAAGTGTATGGTCCAAAATGTAGACCATAATGTAAATCATTGACCATGGTTAATAGCAATGCTTCAATATTTGTACATCAATTGCAACAAATGTACATGTAAAATCTTATTAATAGGGGAAATGGGAAAAGGGGGAGGATGTTGGGTATATGGGAATCCCCTATATTCTGTGTGTAACTTTTCTATAACCTAAAGCGTATTTGAAGATAAAATGGAAAAAACAAGACACTGGGGGAATAACAGAAGAAAATGTTACTGTACATACAAGACAATAGATCTTATACACGTAAGATGTAAGACATAATACCAAAATTTTTAAAAAAATTTTTTCAATTTTTTAAAATTTTTTGTATTGTATTTGTTATTCTTAAAACTATCATTATTTTTCATTTTCCTATTAATTTTATTTGGTTATTTTGTTGGCTTCATTTTTGAAGAAGTTTTGGATCACAGAAGGGTTACAACTGTAGCAGGGGAGGATCATTGGTGTGGAGTGTCAGTAATGGGGGATCCACGGGAGGAGGTTCACCTGAGGCATACCTGTAAGGCATATGAATGGGTTCAAGTGTTCATGGGGCATTGACACGGTGGGTGGAGATCCACACAATAACTGAAAGAATATCGAATTCCCATCCTGGGGAGCTCTGCCACGTTCTCTAATGGGACAGGAAGAACCCCCCGAGTACAGGGGCAGTGACTAGTGAAGGAGGATGGACCATTGACGGGTCCTTGATATTGATGACTGTACTTATGAATCTTTTCTTTTGAAACTGAAACTTGGCCTAGTATTATAAGGGTGCCTAAGAGTTGCCTCCTGAGAGCCTCCTTGTTGCCCAAATGTGGCCTCTCTCTAAGCCAAACTCAGCATATGAATGTGTTACTTACCCCCCAGGGATGAGCCTCCCTGGCACCAAGGGATTACTTCCAAGAACCAGCTAGCAATGCAACTGGAAAAAGACCTTGACCAAAGGGGGGAAAGGTAAAGACAAATGAGCTTTTATGGCTAAGAGACTTCAAAGTGAGTCTGGAGTTCATTCCAGAGGCTACGCTTACGCACATCTCAGCAGGATCTCATGGACTGCCACAGTAAATATTGCCTCAAATAGTGGGGCTCCTGAGAGCCATGGAGACACCCAGACGCTATAGGCAAGGCTGACAGCTCAGGAGTCTGGCACCTGCCAGTGGGCCTTACTTTGGAAATTATGTTCCCCAGTGTGACAGAATTAGATTCATTTGTGGTTTCTCTACACGGGGCTCTTCTGCCCCTTATATTTGAACCTATAGTTAGTACTAGAGTTGATAGGTCTATGTCCAAGAGACTTGAATCTTTGGGATGTCCATGTGCCAGGTGGGCCCTGAATCTCAACAGAGTTGCAACACCCACTCTCCAGTTCATTGGACTCACCCGGGACAATTAACAAGGAAATGATGATGGACAATGACCATCCCAAGGAGCAGAAAGACTCTACAACTGCAAGCAAGATAATCCCATCCATCTGTCCCATGGGATCTAAGCCCCCTCTCAATTAGAGGCAGAATGGACATCACCATCCCAGAATCTTCAGGGTTGGGGAACGAACGATGGACTAGAGTAGACTTACTGTTATTCTACTCTAGACTTATTGTTATTCTAGCAATGGAAGAAATTTTATCATTGACGTGGAGGCAGTGGCCACTGGAGGTTCTGAGGGGAGGGAGAGGGAAAAATAGGTATAATATGGGAGCATTTTCGGGATATTGGAATTGTCCTGAATGGTGTTGCAATGTCAGATACAGGCCATTATATATCTTGTCATAACTTACAAAATTGTGTGGGAGAGAGTTTAAACTATAATGTAAACTACAATGCACACTCAGTAGCAATGCTCCAACATGTGTTCATCAATTGTAGCAAATGTGCCGCACTAATGAAGGATGTTGTTAATGTGGGAAAGTGTGGGAGGGGGAGGGAGGGGGGCAAATGGGAATCCCCTACATTTTTCATTTTTATGTACCATTTATGTAATCTAAGCATCTTTTTTAAAAAATTTTAAAAGTATATTAAAAAAAAAAAAGAATTGTATGCCAGGGCATGTATTAAATAAAGAATAGGTGTCCAACTCCTAGTTAAGCTTGCTGGAAGAAGAAAAAGTACAGTTATCCAGTTGTTTGCGGGTGGCAAAATTATGAGGAATTTAGAAACAAGATCAGACTACTTAAAGTCCCAAGCAGAGGGGCGCCTTGGAGAAAGAAGGTGTGAGCTTTGTAAAAAGCCAAGAGTAAAAGGAACAAGTTATACCCCAGGAAAAGCCACTCTACTCCTTCCATTTTGAAATCATCTAGAAGACTGGAGTATTAGAAAATTAAACCCAAACTCAGTCCATGGTAACTTTCTCATCTTGAATCCATGAAACAAACCTTTACCTATATGTACACACACACGTTTCTGCCGAGATCAAAAACAATCCTGCCAAGACATTGAAAACATCCTTTATGGCCTGAGAAGGAAGCTATTGGCATGTAATGGAAGCTTGGTAGTATCAGAAGAAGTTTCCCTTTTCACTTCATTCATTTCATTTGTGCTCATGGCTTCACCTACCTCCTCTGTAGTAATGATGGTCAGCTTTACAGAGCCAGCCCTGACCTCTCCTCTGAGCTTCTGCCCCCTGGATCCAGTTGAGCACTCTATGTGTCCACGTGGATGGCACAGGGTACCTCCATCTCACCATGAGTAAAGTGGACCTGTGATCTCCCTCACACCGGGTCCTCTTCAGGATTCCCTAGCTCAGGAAATGGAACCCACATCTGTCAATTGTGCAAACAAGAACACAGAAGTCTTTGCTAATGCATTCCACTATCACATGAATATTTAATCCTTCATCAGGTTTTGTCAGGCTTTGCCAAGCTCTCCATTCTGTCCACTTCTCTCCATCTTTTCTACCCCCACCCTGGTCTTAGCTACCATCTTGTCTCACTCAACTACTGTACTAGCCTCCTACAGTTGTCCCACATTTACTTTTACCACCCTACGCTGTCCTCCACACTGAGCTTTTCAACCCCTTGATTGTCTTCCCATTGTTCTTCGGCTAAAGATCAGAATTCTTGTCATGCCACAAGGCCATGAATGGTCTGGCTCCTGCCTATCTTTCCAGCCTCCCCAGGTACAACTCAACTTATTGTTCTAACTTCATACCACACAATTTTCTTTCAGTGGCCTCAGAGCACCTTGTTTCCTCCTGCACAGTCTTTACTTGAGCAACAACTTCTGCTTGGAATTCTCTTCTGAGATGACTTTCTCACCCTTCAGATATCAACTCAATTGTCACTTCCATAGAGAAGCTTTCCTGACCCTCGGGCTGGATCAGATTCCCCACTTGTACATTATCACAGCACTTTGTACCTTTTCTTCCTAGCAATTACCACAGTGGAAGTTTTATATTTGAGTATGTGTCATTTTGATTCAAGTCTCTCTCTCCTTTTAAATTTTAAGTTCCACAGGTGCAGGAGCCATTTCATAATGCATGACCCACAGGTTTGATCAACATTTGTCCACTGCGTAAATGAATGAATGAATGAATGAGTGGAAATCCACATCCAAAGGCTCAGTGTGTGAGAAAACCAGTGAGCAGCTATCTGCTCGTTCATTCATGTGGCATCTGGTGTCTGAATCTTGAGCACTGACTATTTGGTTATTTGTAAAGTGAGACTGTACTTGGTGGGCTGAGCAGCAGTTTGATCTGGGCACATTGATTCCACCACCACCGCCCCCACCTAGTTAGGCCACCCGGCACACTGGCATTGTCGCTAATAAAGTAACTCTCTTCTGCACACTCCTCTTAAAAACCCTACTGAGTCAGATGGAGTGGACTGCAGAATGAAACAGAATCCTGGCTAACGTGGCTACTCATGCCTTAGCTTAGGGAGCTGAT